>RSEH01000177.1:0-98808 GCA_006503475.1 Stentor roeselii | reverse complement strand
TCGGGTTTAAATATTTACTTCAAAGAAAGCCACCCTCATCATAAAAGTCATAAAGACTTACTCTGGGTAATCAATTAGGTTCTCATCGAAAGGTTCAATAAAACTTTAATATCCTCGATCATATATTAATTCTTAAAATCATTATTTATAACTAGTTTTATTTAGAATGAAAGAAGTCTTACATTCTTCTTGAGTAATCTTTAGATAGAAACTTATGAATTTTTTTCTTTTTCCAAAGTAAATCTAGAAAATATTGAATAATTTTTTTTAATATTTAACTTTAGCATTCATTTGACAGTCTTTGTTGACTTAGTTGGGATAAAAAATGGATTTGAAATAATGCATGTTAGTTCTCTGGAATAAATTGAAAAAGTGATTAAATTAGAAATGATCTATTTTAAGAAAATCATATGCTTTAAATACTACTTTATTTACTTTTCACATGATTTTGAATGCTTTCTATGGAATCTTGGGTTTAGATTATGAAATTTTAGTATCTGATGTTATAGTAGTAATTTAAAAGGAAATATGTTGATTATATGAATTACATTTAGGACGCTATTGTCTTAAACTATTCTTGATTCAATGAACCAATAAAGATATTATTTTATAATACTGCCAAAACTAGGAATTATGTATTTGTTAAACTAGTTCAACACTTATTCAGGTGTATGATAAAATCCACGTTTTAGACATAATCGACAAAAGTTTTAAAGCCTTTTTCTATTCTACTTAAAATGGATTGTTATTATAACTGCTTTTTATTTTTTCTTCTCTTTCTATAACTTATCAATTTTTCTATAAGTTATTTTCTTATATTTAAAATAATAAGGTTTTTAACTTCCATATGAAACTTATTTCAATATAATTATCTAACCATTCGAGATTCTAGCGGCATTCATCAAAGTAAATCGATTATCTTCCGTATCCACATTCCTAACACAACTCAAAATCAAAACTTTCGAACAAATAAAACTACTCTGAAGCAAAGTCGTAATTCCAGATTCCGTAAAATTCGGCAAATTCTTCTTCTTAACAATCCTAAAGACAACTTTATTAAAAACCCGTGCTTGAAAAGACGCCATGAAATATTCATCCTTCGTAGTTCCTTCATATCCAAGACCACAAAAGTTAAAAGGTTTGAAATTAACAAACCTAACAAAAGCCCTTTTAACTTTTCCATCATTTCCAAATCCTTTTTCCTTCACCTCCAAATCAAAAACAAGACTAAAATATTTACACCCTACCTGCCTCACTTCAATTCCATCAAGTACCCTTTGAACCAATTCAAAAACATCAAAATCATGAAAAACTTCAACTTTTTTAATTCCAATCAATTTAAAACTTTTTTCTTGAAATTCAACTTTTCTCATTTTTTTCTCATCTGAAAGCATGTCAACGATTTTCTCTCCTTTTACTTGAATCACTCGAAATTTATATGAAAAATTTTCACCTAAAGAACGAAAGATCTGCGAAATTGAACGATTTAAGATCCCTGGGTCTTTTAGGCAACCGTGAAGAGTTTTTGTTTTACCTGAATTCGGAGGACCGTAGATTATTATTGTTGAACTTTCACCGGAATCTAGGCTTTGGAATAAGGAAGAAATTGAGTTGAAGACTTCTGAGTTTTTTGTTGATTCTGGAAAGATTTTTGAGATTTTGTATTTTTTTCCTGTGTTTAGAGTTATTTTGTTTTTTTTTGGATTGGGTAAGTTCGGGTGAACGGGGGTTGAGGAAAGTTGAGGCTTGATTAAGAGGTAGGATAAGAGATTTGAATGCATTTTTTATTGAATTTTTTTTTGTGTGAATTTTGGAGGGATTTTTATGTGGTTTAAGGTTTAGGGTTGCAGAATATTGCGAGGTTCACATGAAGATTCCCTTATCACTTAATATACTTTAATAATAAATTTTATGTCATTTATAAAACCAAGACAGATTACAACTCATTATTTGAACAAAAAACTTTTAATTGTGTTTACTTTTTAAGTTTCTCGCATTTTAATATAATGAGAGTGTGAATGTAAATCACTGGGTTATTTTAAAACTATCTATATGAAATTTCTTTATGAAATATATTTGATTTTCAGATCCCATAGACTTTTAATGAAGAATTAAGTAATTTTTTTTAGAATTTTTATATTTATACTTACTTTTTAAGTTTCTAAAGTCTATCCAAGATTTCCAAGTTTATTACTTAGCCTTCAATCTAACTTTAAACACAAAAAAGTTAATAAAGAATATTTACATAAGGTCATTAAATGGTCCTTCATATCTTATTACCTCTAAAATTTAGTACTTAAACAGTATTAGAAAAATACTGAACGGATTTAAGATTGTCTAAAAATTTATAAGTTTCATTAGCTATATGAAAAATTAACCAAATCAATTCTAAGTAAATTTAAAATGGATACCGTTAAGCAAACATCAACTAATCCCAAAAACAAAAACAGTAAATTAACTTGTGCAAATATTTCAGTATAGAGTCCAGATTATATAATACTCTTTTAATCAAAGAGAAGCTTTTTTAGAATTCCCTATTTTAGCTACTTTCTCTGGTAAACACTAAAGTAGTGAGAAAAAATCAAATTGTGAAAGTTAAACTGAGGACTTGTTCACAAATTTAAAACCGTTAAAATTTCAAAATAAAGAAACATGCGAAAAATCTTTTCTAATATTTTGCAATATCTAGATACATCCCTATTCATTATTTTAAAAAAATCTTTTCTAATATTTTGCAATATCTAGATACATCCCTATTCATTATTTTAAAATTATGTATCAATCAAAAAATGCTGAGGATTATGATAAATCGAATTTTAGACTGGATTTATGCATGAATTTCTGTTAAGACAGTAAAACTTCGATTAAATGTTTATTATTGAAGGATCATGATCTTTCTTACTATTAATTTAAACAGGCATACATATTCAGTTTAAATTATTGTTTAAATCACTTCATTTTGGTAACCTTTTCACAGTGATTAATAAAGTGAATATAAAAAATGCTATTCTAGTATACTGATCGATATTATCTCTTCTTATTCTACAAACAATATAATATCTTAAAAGCCTTTAAATTTGACTCTATTGTATTGTTGATATAAAGTATGAAACTCTTATAGATTTGATAAATTACAAAACTATTCAAATTATAAATGAATATTTAAATTATTTGATATCATATATGATTTTAAATACTTGTGAAATTTTTGAATCAAAATAAATTCATGAGTTCGCACATTTTATTCATTAATAGTTCCTGATAAATCTGTCAATTTTTACCGTAATATTGATATAGTAATAGAAGAAAATTTGATTATATTTGAGGATTCAAAAGTAAAAAAATCAAAATACAATCTATACTCATTTTAGCGCTATTTATTTACATAACAATAAAATAGCTCTTATAGTCCTGGCTTGTAGATAAAGTTGAATTGTTTGATTTCTAAATTTTTTAATTTATCATAATTTACACATTCTCATTCTTCTGTCTAGCGTATGGCAAGTAAACTTGGGTTGTTAAGTTTAATCATTCTATTGTGAGGTCTTGAAAAATTATATAATCGAAGAAAAAACCAAGAAAACTAATATTAAACACATGTAAACCTTAAAAATACATTTATTAAAATCATAAAATGAATCATATAAGAATTAAGAGTAAGACCTGATCTTATATAAAAATAATTCTAGAAAAAGAATAAAAGTCTTCAATTTAATATCTATGAAACTGAGATAAAGAATATCCACTTAAAAAAAATTAAATTTTTAACAGCATGATAGAATCTTAATTCAAACCAAATATAATTTAATCAAAATTTGTTAAAGAATAGAAATTGATTTATTTTACTATAAATCGCGCAACATTTGAGCCCTTTTCTTTAAATATCTTATCTTTTTTAACTTTTAAAACAACCTATATCCAATTATTTCTATCCATTCCATCAATACTCGCTTAAACAAAAGAATTTCAACAAAGACAAAAAACATGAAAAATAATTTTTCTTTGACAAAGTCTCTCAAAACAATTTTTTAATAGATCAGATTTTTAAAAAATATTCAAGGTTTATAATCTTCTTTGTTTATTTTCAAGATAGTCTTTCAAAAATTAACATAATTGACTTTCATCAAAACTTACCAAAATCATCAGGAGCCTGGATTATCTGAAAGATTTCGAATCGTAATAATTAGATTTTTAAGAGTTATTCTAATAAGATAAATGAAAAGAGATTCTTTTCATTAAGAGTTTAAACCAAGATAACTCAATTTTTTTTTAATTTTCATGTGCCTCAATTAATTATATCAAATAATGCAAAGCTTAAAAAATTCACATCTGGAAAAATTAAATCTTTAAAAAATCACAAATTTTAAATTAAACTTCGAAATAATCGAAAATTTAAGTTTCGTTAAGTTTTGATTTGATAAAAGATGTACTTAGGATAGATATTTAACTTAGTGAGCTAAATGAAATTCGAAGGGTGCTTTTTCAGTTGATGCTTCTAACATATAAATGGTGTATTTTTTCAACAGCTTTGAAAGGAAACTAATAAATCAAGTCAATTGCATGCTTGATCAGTTCAATTGATGAAAATATCTTGATAACATATCCAAAATCCTTCTAAAAAAAATTCTAAAAACCTATTATCTCTAATCCAAAACTACCAATCCTACCGTTCAACAAATCCCCAAGAGTGAGGTATAAAAAACGCTTTCCACCCATACTTCTCCCTCAAGTCCAGACTCTGCCTAGCAAAATGTTCCCAGCTATAAAAGACCACTAAAAGTCCATTCCCCACAAAAAGTCCAGACCAAACAATAATATTCAAAGCTCTCTTATCCCCAGTCCTGACCAAAGAGTTAAGTGCTCCAGGTCCTCCAAACATGACCATAAGAATAGGATAAGAAAACCTCATAGAAACCGTAAGAATAAGTTCATGTACTCCAGCAGAAACAAAAAACACTAAAAAAAACCCTAAAAAATAAGGACTTTTTCCCTTACTAAATCGAATAGTATCCTGATAAATATAATGAAAAAGCCATTCATGAACCACAATATTCCACTTTCGATAATAATCAGCAAAATTAGTCACATTCCACCAGTCCCTATAAAACTCACGATCACCAAACCTAAGAATTTCCGCCCAAAGATTAAACCAACTGTGCAACATTCCATAAAAAAGCATTACAAGTAATAAAGTTCCAGGAATCATCGCTTTAAACCAACTGGTTAACACAAAGTGAAGACTCCAGGTACTGTTCCATGACTGTCGAAAGTAAGGATAACAGTACTGTGAAAAAAGAACGTAGGTAAATGACATGGTACCTAAAACGTTTAATAGACTTGAAAAAATTCGAGAAAGTCTGTCGGGATAATTAGTTCTTGGGTAGTCGTCTCGGAAAATCAATGTCGGGGCGAAGAAGAAAAATAAGAATTTTTTTAGCTCGGTTGAAAGATTTTCGATTTTTATTATTGGAAGGTTTAATGATTCGATTGAGATACCTTTTTGGGAAAGGGAAGGAGGAATGAAATTTGAGTACTCGTTTTCACCGTTGCCGAATAAAAGCTTTTCTCGAAGGTATGAATGGAGTTTTAAAGACATTCGAACCATCTCGCAGGTTACTATTAGACCGCTTGCCATTGGGAATTCCATGTAGAGACAGAATAAAGATGGGATTAGGTTTAGAGAGATTAGCATTGAGGTGTAGGGAAGGATCCAGAAGTAAAACCTGACCTGGTAAACATGTATAAAAACCACAAAAGGAACAATTAAAAACGAGAATCCCGCCATTAAAAACCAGAAAGGAACAATCAAATGAAGATCCTTAAAAATCACTTTAAACAACGGTGTATTAAAGAAGTCTCCAGTTGTAATATAATTCGAAACAATTTCTTCAGCGCACATAATAACCATGATCGAAATGAAAATATGATAAACAGTTCTTACATTCTCATTTCTATGCATCTTCATCAACAATGAACTCCTATTTTTATGCACTTTTTGACTAAAGATGTTTTTTTTAACAGGTTTCGAGTTTTCTTGAATTGAATCGTCGATTATCTCGTCTACTTTCTTGTCAAATGAAATACTGAAGGATTTCAGTTCTTTTTCAACTTGGCGAATCATTTGATTTTTCAAGGATTTTAACTCTGATCTATGGTTTTCTAGCATTTCTGACCTTTTGAGACTTGAATTTGAGAATGGCTCAGGAAGTGGATTTGATTTTAGACCTTCTAAAAGCTTTATGCTTGATTCCAGCTCTGCTTGGAGAGTTTCAACTTGGAATGACATTTATTGATTGTGTTATTAAAGATTAGATATTTACAGGTTTTTGGTTATTGGTTTTTGAATAAAGTCAAGTTTTTCATGGAAATTTTAGTTTTTTTGGTGATTAAGTAATTTAGTAAGGAATTATTTTATGATTTATTATTTAGATTTATTTATAGATAGATTTTGATTCAATTTTAGTGAGTTGTTCAAGAATAAGGTAATTTTCAGGTAATAATTCACCTAATTTCTACTTAAGATTAAAATGATTAAATAGTAATAAGGAATGATAATTATTTATTTTAAATTAAATGATTTTAGTTACCTTTTTCTCAAGTTTAATCATTATTTAGATATATTATGATGAAGATTATTCAAAATCTTTGAGTTTATTCAGTTTCTATCCAATGTATATAATTTCTCCAATGTTTATAAATTATAGTTACAATATTCCACGAATAGATTTTTAATGATTCCTCAGAATATAAAGTTAAATAGATACAATCAATCTTATTTTCACCTATAAATTGCTGAACTATATCACTATCTCAATCAAATCACCTCCCTAGAATCTACACTAAAGTTTAATACTTATAATCGATCTCTTTGATAAAATTTACTGATAAAGTTCAACAATTCACTAATCCAAACATAAAAAAAGATGAACCCTGATTTTTAAATTCTCCTTCAAACCAAATAAAATCCATCCCCCAACCAAAAATCATTCAAAAAATTTTTCAAAAAACCCTAAAACCTCATAAAAAACCCAAAAACCTCAAATTTTCCAAATTTCAAAACCCTCAACTTAATTTTTCCAAACTAAATCAATTCAGTTACTTCAACTACAAATTAAATGAATCAAAGTTTACAAACGAAGTTAAAAAATCTCTCAAGTTCCTGCTTTTCCCAGGACTTTTCCTTCGAAGGCATTCGAACAGGTAAGCGTTTAGCGCGAGACAATTCCTTCGACATCACAAGTCACGGAGTCCATCGCATCGACACTCCAACAAAAGACCGTTTGCGTCCATCAGACCACAGCGCAAGTGACTTATTCGGTTCTTTCACACCTCCTCCAATCCAAAAACTTACATCTTCTGCTTTATCTCCAGAAAAACCTCCAAAACCCTTAAAGCCTTCTTCAAATTCATCATCAACTCCAAAGTTACTTCCAAAGCCTTCTCAAATGACAGTAAAAACCTTTAAACTTTCAGGACTTTCAAGTAAAACCGACTTGTTATCAATAAAAAATCTTTGCAAAGGTTTTCATGTCTTTAAAATCAATCCAAACATCGACAATGTCACTGGAACTTGTAATGGACTCGCTGAGGTTCAAGTTAGAACAAGTGAAAATAATGAAGACTGTAAAAGTTTCATGCTTCAAATGATCCGCCAGGGCCTTGGGGTGGAAGAAATTCGGGAAAAACATGGAATTAAAAATAATCGACTTTGGAATAAAAGAGACTTTTTAGACCCTGGAATGCAAAATGAGGAAAAAAATTTTAAAGGAAAAGGATTGAAATGTGATGAAAGGAAAAAAGTGAATCTTGAGACTAGTCCGGATTTTGTTGGTTCTTTGATTTTTAATAGAGTTGATACGAGTGGAAGTGAAAAGAAGGAAATTATGAAGGAGGATAGGAAGGCTTTTGAGACACTTAGGAAATGGGAAAGTTTCAAGTATTTGGAAAAAAGAACGGATGTTACTCCTGTTAAAGGACTTGCTGGGTATTTAAAGTCAACGATTTCTTCTAAGAATAAAGGAAAAGGGGTGAAATGATAGTTATTTATGATTTTAAAGGATGGGAGATTTTAGGGGTTGATTGAAAGTGTAAAAGGATTAGATGGAATCTTTTTGGGGTTCATTTGAATGATAATGGAATAGTATTATAATCTTACCTTATATTTACTTATTCAACCCACTACAAGCCAAACATTTAAATCAATACAAACCTTAAAAAATGAACCAAAAACACCGGCCGAATCTTGAAAAACTGATGAAAAATGCATCAGAAATCTTAAAAGTTAGACCTGATCCTCCTTTATTCTTCTCACCGCCTCCTATCGCTCCGAGTCTTTTGTTTATCCGTCGGAGTGAAAGAGTTCTGAAGATCAAAGATCAAGGTTTATTTCCTTCTCAAGCTCACCAGATACAGATTCAAAGAAGAAGAAGTCCGAAAACATCTTCGACAAGTTCAACCCCAACTAAAAAAGCAAACAAAAAAACAATACATCGCTGCGCAAAACTTCATTCCCTGATCGACCACATCGAAGTATTCCAACAGGAAAGCCAAAACTTCAAACTTCTGACACCAAGCCACGCTCGAGGTCTAAAAATCCTAAAAAAGCCTTCTCATATTCGTTCAAAAGTTCTTATATTGTAACGTATAAATAAGTTTAATGTTTATTAATGATAAGCAGGGTGTTTCGGCACGTCAGTCATCAAGAAATCCAAAAAGTTGCATTTTCCGCAATGGAAGAATACAAAAACTTCATTTTTGAAGTAGACTCAATCCAGGTCTGGTTAAGCAAAGTGTTAAAAAGTCCTTCACCAGTAATTTTACAAGCTTATGCCAACTGGTCTCTTCCCTGCAGGAAGATTGTCAGGGTGTTAGAGCAAAAGGCAATGCTTGACGAGGGAAAATGGAACTACGCAAGAATGGACATCGACGAAATGAATGAACTTGCCTCTGCACTCAGTATTTTCAAGGTTCCAACTCTTTTTTTAATCAATAAAGGAAATGTTTTCAGTAAAGTTGAAGGAATCATCACAGAAGAAAATATTAATGAAATCGTTGAAGATGCAAAGTTAGTCGCTGGACTTGTCAGTGATGAAAACGTTTTTCAAGGACTTTTAATGGCTGGGGAAGAGTTTGTGAAAGATAAGAAGTTCTTGGAAGCTATTAAAAGCTTTGAAGAAGCGAAAGGGTATAAAGAGTTTAGTGAAAAGTATCAGGCCAGGATTGTTAAAGGATTACTTCAGGCTTACTTTTTGATGGGAGATCTTGAAAAAACGAAGGAAATTCTAGAAAATGCGAAAAATCAAGGATTTTTCGATCAGGAAATAATTGAAATTGAAGAAAAAGTACTGAAAAAATTTGAAAAAGATCAGGAAAATCAGGGGAAAATTGATGAGTTGAAGAGAGATTTGAGTCAAGATCCTGATAATTTTGAATTATTGTCGAAACTTGCACTTGCTTATCATTCTGCAGGGTTGAATGAGCAAGCGATTGAGATTAGTCTTGGTATTATTGAAAAGGAAAAGTCTTTTAAAGGGTTTGGACAAAAAACAGTTCTTCAGATAATTAATGATTTGGGAAATGATCATCTATTGACGAAGCCGACAAGGAAAAAAATGCAAAGTCTTTACATAAAATTTTCATAGTAATCTCTCAAATTATTAAAGTTTTTAACGCCCTGATCTTCAAAATTATCAAAACTTTTTACACCCTATTCTCCAAAAATATTAAAACTATCTAACACCCTGATCTTCAAAATTATCAAAACCTCTTACACACTATTCTCCAAAATATTAAAGCTATCTAACACCCTAATCTCGAAAAGATATCAAAACTCTCTAACACCCGAATCTCTAGAATATAAAACCATCTAACACCCTGATCTCGAAAAGATATAAAAACGCTCTAACACCCAAATCTCTCAAAATATAAAACCATCTAACACCCTGATCTCGAAAAGATATAAAAACGCTCTAACACCCAAATCTCTAGAAATAAAAAACCATCTAACACCTGATCTCCAAAAGATCTCAAAACGCTCTAACACCCAAATCTCTAAAAATATGAAATCATCTAACACCCTAAACTTCAAAAACATAAAATCATCTAAACCCAAATCCTAAAAATAAACAATCTTCCACCCTATTCCCTAAAATATCAAAAACTCAACACCCTAACACCCTGATCTCAAAACCACTAAAATTTTCTAACACCCAACACCTCTTTTACCAAATCCAAAAAAAACTCTCTTCACCTCTCAATTCCCTAAAAGACCTTCAAAACACAAAAAATAACTTTTCATGAACCTCAAAAATATACCCTCAGTCCAATAATCTAATCATTTAAATCCCATAAAAATGCTAGCAAAACACAAGAAAACTCGTTCAGTCTCAGTTTCCAAAAAAGAGAAACAAGTCGCGAGTAAAGTACTCAAAAAGACCATGAACGAGATAAACCTAGTAAACAGTTTGATTGGTAAGCAAAGCGTGAAATGGTCCTTCAGCAAAGCGAATCGCTTTCATCAAAAAAGACCAGACCCTTCATCTGAATTTCTTTCACTCGATTCTGTCATCGGCAAAGGAAGACGTGCTGGTTTCGGCTTCGGAAATCGTTGGCAGCCGTCAAATCCTCGGGGAAAAGATGCGCCTCCTTCAACGGCTTATTCGATCCCTGGAAGTTTAGAACGTTATATTGTAGGAGGAAAGATCTCACCGTCGAAGCAGAGAAATGATGAAAATCGATGGACTACCCCTGGCCCGGGGACTTACAATTTAAAGACTAGCATAGGTGAGGGACTTTCCTGCTCAATAAAAAGCCGTCATTCATCAATAGCCAGACACAGCACACCACCTCCAGGTGCCTACAACCCAAAGCACACTCTCGTAGAAAACAGCCGATATTCCAACATTTCATTCGGCGCACGAGTCTCAGCAGACAACCTGAATCGACTTTCGACTCCAGGTCCAGGAAGTTACGACCTAGCTTCTAGTTTTTCATCAATTTCTTATTCTCCTTCTCCAAAAAGAATAAAAATAGTGAGGAAAAACAGTTTATGAAACCTAATAGTTAGAAAACAAATCCATTTAATCAATATTCTATTCTTTACTTATCCACAGATGAGACATTTTTGGTTAACCAAGCATTTTTCACATGAAAAATTGCAGCAATTGGAGCATCTTTCACCATCAGCAACAGAGATTGAGTCTTTACACCCAATGCAAATTTTATTGATAAAGTGGGCAAATATATTTAATGAAGTCTTATCAAAAGATTGTTGGCAACCAGGACATTTCAGATTCTTTATCGATTGATTTAAATTTTGCTGGTTACATGAAAAGCATAAATAATGATCTTTATGAAAACACCAATACCCTGCTCCTAATATTTTTCCTTTTTTTCCACAAAGTAAACAAGAAGCTTCTCTTTGATAAGAAATTTCTTTATTTTTGTATTCAGAGTTACATACAAGGCAAGACTTGACATATATGAAGAGTTCATTTGTATAACAAAGTCGGCAAATATGAAAACATTCTAATTCCGGGCAAAACTCTTGTAAAACATTGAGATTTCTTTTACACCATAAACAAGTTTTCATTATTTCCAGTTTTTTAAACTGCTGAATTTCATTCAAATCACCTTCAAGGTACTTCTGAACATCTTCAACAGAGTAAAACTCGAAGCACGTCTTACATCTGCAAGGTTTTAAAGTCATCATATTTGGATTTTGCAAGAGACTTCTAACGTTTCGACAAAAGCAAGAGAAGCAAGTTAAATGTCTACATTTTAAATCAACTTGAACTAATAATCTTTTGCAAGTTCTGCAATTAACCCGAGAAAATCTTCCTTTTCGGTTTTTTCCATCTAAAAAAGTTTTTTCCATTTGTTTTACTTTTATTGAGTCAGTTCGGCCTGTTATCAGTCTGACCAAATTATCTACATCTGGACAAGATAATGAAAACTTATCAACTTCTCCTGAAAAGACTTTTTTTTCTTGTTGATTTCCAAGAACTTGACTGCCAGGTCCTTTTTTCATTGAAATGATTTGTGCCCAGTTGATGAGTTCTCCCTTTTTTTCGACAGGAATCACAGGAAACTCAGTCGAATATTCAAAGTGGACCTTTACTGCAACTGCTACTGCAGAAGAATGCATCAATTTCCCCTGGGATTGAGAATTAAAACCCTGTGAAATTTTCACATCTTCTTCGGGTTGATGATCATCAAAATCCATTTATTATGTCAAAGGCTTTAATCATTTTTTGCCATCCTTGCCTGAAAAGTTTAAACTTTTACCTCAAATCTCTAATCAAGGAAAAACTAGAAAAAAACCTTTTCGAGGTAAAAGAAACTCAAATTTATGAGAACTTAGAAAAAATTTCAAATAACACCCTGAGTTTTTATGAGGAAGAAAGGGAAAAAATAAGGGAATCTGATTTAATTGTTTTACAGTTTCCAGTTTATTTTGAGAACTTTCCAGCTTTGTTGCAGATGTTTTGGGTTAAAGTTTTAGAAGGCTTGTCGAATGGGTTGACTGGGAAAAAAGTACTTGTTAGCTGTACTCTTGGAGGCAGGCATCAAGACTACTGTGAAGAAGGTGGCCGTGATTCACTTGAAGGTAGTTTAGGAGAATTATTCCAGATCGTGTTTAAAGGATCAGAACTCTTGCAACCTTTATGTTTATTCAAAGATGAATACTCAAATACAGAACTCTTTCACAAAAAACTTCAAAAAATCAGTTTTTTCCTTGAAAGGATTTCTGAATGGCCAAAGAAATATCAAAACCTTGAATTTGGTTTAGACTGATTAATTAACTAGAAGTTAAAAGGGTTTATTTCCAGCCTTTCTAATATTTAAAAAATGCAATTTTTCACTTCTCCTTCTCTGAGCAGTCCTTATTACCCTTCACTTTCCAGTCCCATGACTCAGATGTTCACGTCTTCCAGTTCGTCTTCGATGAGACCTACTGTTTTTGAGAGACTTCAAGAAGATACTGAAAAAAGACTTAGAAGTCGATTGGAAAATTACTCGATTCCTAGAAAATTTGCATTAAGAACTATGACTCCTTCGGTTTCTTCCACTGGAAGACTTAGAATTGTCAGCAGGTCTAATTCAAGATTAGAGAATGAAGCGGAAATGACTTTTCAACCATGTATCAATCAGAATTCTTTGAAAATTTTTAATAATAAGTACTTGAAAAAAGCGAAACTTGAGAAGAATAAACAGGTTTTTTATACTGATGATGATTATTCCAATCCTGCGGAATTTGATGGACTTCAAGTTGAAAGTTTTGGAAGGGATAAAGAGGAATTTTTTCAGAAAAATGATGGATTCGCCGGTCACTTCACATCCCAAAAATTTGAAACCAAGCCAAAACCCTTACCCACTCCCCCAACAGACCACATCGAAAACCGATCATCTTCAAAGCATTCAAAAAACGTGAGTTCCAGAAGAAGCCAAGTTAACACCCTGAGCCAACAGCAGCTAATAACATCAACCTCAGAGTCAATTCCAGTAACAGACCGAAAATACGTTCCACATTTTTCAAAGCCATTCGACCTAAGCAAGATCCTTTCAAAAACCCTTCCAAAAAAAAATCCTCAATCATCTAAGCCTCCACCTAAAACAGAGGTCCGTCCTCTTCTCCGTCCAATTTCCGACTCAAGCTTAAAAACCGAAGACACAGCCGTTTATCAAAAAATCGTCCAAGACCGTCTTTCCAAGTTAAAAGAACTGAAAAAAAACTCACGAAAAATAACGAACTAGCTTTATTTACATATAAATTAAATGGAAACTGGAGAATCAGGAAAATGTTTCAGATGTCAAAAAATCTTTAAAAGGAAAAAACTAAAAAATTGCAGCGACTGTGGAGAAACTTTTTGCAAGAATCATGTCAGGCTTAATGAAAACGATTTTTCATTACTTTGCACAAACTGCTTGAAAAAAAGAGTGCATCTTGAGATCAGCATGGAAATGGAAGCAGAAATTCTTAGTTGCAAGTCAGAACTTAGAGAAATTAGAACAAAACTAAAGAAAAGTAAAGACGATCTTGAAAAGTGTGAAGAAAAAATTGAAGAATTTTCATTGAATCTAAAAAAAACCAAAAAAAAACATGATAAAAAGTTGGGAAATTTGGAGAATGATTTGAAAAATCTGGAAAATTCTGTTGACTGGGAAGAATTTGAAATTGTGAATCAAGAAGTTAAAGTGAAAAAAGAAGGATTTCAGGAGATTTTCGATAAAAGTGAACAAATCACGCGAGATTTGCAGTTCAACTCGCGTGAAGTAGGTTCGATTCAAGAGGATCTGGTGGATTTCACGGATCAGTTGAATGAATTGACGAGTAAGAATAAAAAGCGAGTGCCTTACACGACGATTCGATTACTTTGCTGTGAAATTTGCAAAAATCTTATAAAAAAACAGTTTTCAGAAGTGATATTAAAAGGATTTGCCGGGCATAATAGTGTCGTTGCCAGCATTTTGCATAAGGACTCGGAGAAATCTGTTAGAAACTCTCTGGATGGCAAAAACAAGAGAAGTGAAAAGGAGGTTTGCAACTGTCTGATAGTTTAGATAATAACATGAAAAGCCAGGAATACTTTTTCTATCTTTCTAGTCAGAAAAGCACTAATCAGATCGTGAAAAACAGCATTCTTCGCTCGGGAAAGTTCATTTCTCAAAAAATTCTCCAGGTCCTAAACAACTACTCAAAAGTCACCTCAGAGTACAAACCTTACACCCTAGACAGTAAATCTTCTGAAAGAGCTCTGGGACCAGGACGTTATCCGACCCCCCAGCCTCCAAAGGTCCCCTCTTGCAAGTTTTCCAAGTCTCCCAGGTTCGGCGACCTGTCTTTTTCGTCATCTTTCGCCGCCTCCAACAACTCCTACACAAGACTTCCAAACATCACAAGTCCTTCTTCAAAACCTTCAAAAATCTCGTCAAAACTAAGAAAAAACGAACCAAAATCAAAAAATATCGAAAAAGCCATCAACTTAGAAGCGAAAAAAATACTAGAAAGTGAAAAAAGAGAAAGACTTTTAAAAAGTTTTTTAGATAAGGTGCAAAAAGCGGAATACAGAAAAAATGCATTGTTTAAAGATTCGATTTGCAAGATGGTTTGTTTGATGTTGACGCATTTTTCAGTTACAAACTCATTAGTTTCAAGGTATTCAAAAATGCGAAGTCGAATCCTCGTCGCCAGGAGGGTCCTGGGGAAAATCGCAACAATTTCAAAGGCTTTAGGAAGATTCTTAATGGTGGCGAAGAACTTACGAAAAGATAAAGCAATTCGTCGAATTCGTTCTTTGATTCCTATTCGAATGCGATTTTGGCTGAGTAAACATAAAAGAAAGTTAAGGTCTGTTATTTCGAATAGCTTCGACAATTATTTGACTATTATTTTGATGAAGATGTTTAAAGATAGCTTGATCAAGGCTTGTAATTTGTTACAGGTTAAATTGAGGAATTTTCTTAATGTTGCTAAAGCAAGAAGGGCGAGTTTGGACTTGTTTTGGATTAAGTTGAACAAGTATAGGATTTTAGCACCTGAGCATATTAGACTTTTTTATATCAATTGTTATGTCAGGGATAAACTTAAAGCACATTATTATGAAAAGTATCGAGAGAAAAAAATTGACTTGCTTTTGAAGGAAAGAAGACATCAGGAACTTGCTGATGAAATGGTCAATCTTAAGGCACATAGAAAACACTTCTTGAGGTTTTTTGTTGTTAGTGATGTTATGAATCTTATTGAACTTGCTAATTCTGCTATTTCTAGCTGGGTTCTTATTGGTATGCCTGTCAAGGGTAAGAAAAAAACGAAGTTTAGAAGGAAGTATAAGAAAAGAGCAACTATAAAGCTCAGTCTCACTCCAAGTCCATCGAGAGATAAAAGAAAGAAATAGTTATAAATGGCTGATAGACCTGTTTTTAGTGACACCCAATTCGTGCGTGTAAAAACCTCCAAAAGAGAAACATACTTCGTTACCTCCAGACCAAAAGACAACATAAGATTCGTCAAAACAGTTCTAAAAGTAATGTCCGGTATTCCAACAGAAGACATGAAACTTTACCTTCAAAACCGCCTACTCGAAGACGAGTCAAGTCTTTACGACCAACAAGTTTCCGACGGCTGCATCATTTACCTTGTCACGAAAAAGCCAACAGGTGAATGGGAAACTATTGCAAATTTCTTACCAGGAAGAGATGAACTTTCAGCATTTGCGAGAAGCACTGATAGTCCCACTAAGACGATTACTTAATTTAATGTGAGGTTTGAAGAGTTTAGTTTTAAGATTAGTCGTTGTCTGCGTATTTGTTTGGACGTTTTGGATTGAATTTTAAAACGTGGCCTATCATCAGCTTTTCTTTTTTTAGGGTTGACAGGGGACCTGAAAATACTAAACCTTGATCGTCGAAGAACTTTATTAGGTCTGTCCAAAGAGGGTCGGTTAGTAAGGTTCCTGCATTTCCACAGACTACTAAACCGTATTTTGCTCTTGTCATTGCGACGTTTAGTCTTCTGAATTCACTTAAAAACCCGACCCCAATTTTTGAATTACTCCTGACACAAGACAAAATAATAAATCCTTTTTCCCTTCCTTGAGAAGCATCAACAGACATAACATCAACCCCATTCGCATAGTTTAAATCCAAATGAGTTTCAAGATACTGAATTAAAAATCCTTTCTGCCCATCATAAAAAGTGATGACTCCAATTTCTTCAGGAGGGACTTTTTTATCTTTCATATACTGAATGAGAGAAACAATGACATCAGCTTCATATCGATTAACAAAAGAAGCCCCGCTGCCAGCGTATTCTTCTGAAGACCCGACATGATAAAAAAACAAAGGACTATTAACAATTGTAGGGAAATTAAAACCAGGAAATTCTCGAATTTTATGAAAATTTTCAATTTTTCTTTCATAAAATCGCGAATTTGAAAATTCTGCAATGCGGGGATCCATTCGGTATTGTGATGATAATAAAGTGTAAGGAATTGTTAAATCTTCAAATCTTTCTATCATTGAAACATCGAGTCCTAAGTCTTTGGCTGATTTACTTACTACCATTGATCCCAGTTGCAGCTTGTCACCTACTAGAACTAAATGTTTAGCTTTTTTTAATAAACAGATTATTATTTCTGGCTCTAAAGCTTGAGTTGCTTCATCGACTATCACGAAGTCGAAGTTGTCATTTAAAAAAATTAGGTTTGAGGATGTGATGCAAGTACAACAAATAATATCATATCTTTTAACAATTTCTTTTTGTTTTTCATAGATAGTCTTTCTAATTAGTCCCTGAAGTCTTTCTATTTCCTTAACATCTGGTGAGTTTTTCTTTTGTTCATTTGAGATTTGATCCATTAAATCCTGATATTGCTGACTTGAATTAAGTTCTTTATCAGTTAAAAATCTAAGAGTTCCAGGAGTATTTTTAAATTCTTCCTCTTTCGATTTGGCCAAGACTTGAATAGTCTTAAGTCCAGCTTTTTCAATTTTTTCTCTAAGGTCAAAAACAGGATAATTCGAAGGTGCACAGACAAGAATTCTCGATTTTTTCGTAAAATAATCAGAAACTTCTGATTTTTCTTTAAATTTTTCAAAATAAACCTTTTCATAAATATCTACTTTCTTTTTGTAATACTCAATTTTATTTCTAGATAAAGAATCTTGTTTTTTTTCCAACTTTTCAACCTTTTTCTTCAAATACTTCAAAAAAATCAAAAGGTTTTCTTGTTCATTAGAATTCGAATTGCAAAGTTTTTTAATATGATAAATCAAAGTGACAATAGTTTTAGTTTTCCCTGTTCCAGGTGGTCCATGAATGATAGACACGCGATTTTGCAGAGAATTTTTAATCGCTCTTATTTGCGACTGGTTTAATTCGAATTTTCCATTAATTGTGTAGTCAATAATCGGTAAATTAAACCTTGTGCTGCAGTCCACATCGCGTCCAAGGACCAGGTTTTCAATGACTGGGTCTATTGAAGTCTTGCTAAATATTTTAAGTGATTCAGTTAATCTTGTGCAAACACTTGTGTCGCTTTCAGTGTGCATGCTGACTTTGCTAACGAAATTTGGAATTGGAGCGGTGGTCTCGATGATGAACTTTCCGAAGTCTTTTCTTATTAGTCTTGCTGAAGAGTCCCAACCTCCTGGGGATGTGACTTGGATTTCGTCTTTATCGGTAAATTTGCATCCTATTTCATGACCGTAAAACATTGCTTTTGTTTTTATCTGCTGGTTTGATATTAGTCTTTTTATCTCTGGGTTATCGTCGTCGAAGTATAATTGGATCTCTCGATAACATGATCTTTGGTCTCTTAAGGCTTCTTCTGAACTTTCTAAGGTTATTAGGTGCTTGAAAACTTGAATGTAGTGTTCTTTGCTTTGGTATCTTCTACAAATTCGTAAACTATGATCTTTCAAGGGTAATTCATTAAGGTCAATTCCCGCCAATTCCAGTTCAATTTCTCTAATTTCTTGTAAAGTGACTTGACTATGCCTACTATTAAAAATCCTTCCATTCTGAGCTCCATTCTTTTGCTTAAACTTATTTTTCATAAAAAAAAGTCGATCAATAAGTCTCTCTTCATTAACCAGTGCTTGAAAATTTGCATGGTCTTTATCTTTTTTCTTCAATAAGCAAGGAACTCTGCAAATCAAATTTTTCCCTTTTCCAAAGAATCCCAAAGAAAAAATATTCCGTGTTTGACAAATATCACATTTAGGTGAATGTCTTGCTCCCTTGATTCGACTGTCAATTTCAATGAAATTATGATTCGCATTCTTAAGATGACTGATTATGTGTGAAGTGCGAGTGTTTGCCACAAAGCGATTGTTACAAAAGAAACGATTACAGTTTTCACTTACACATTTCACTAGATGAGCTCTGTGGGTGTTTGCGCAGTAATCGCATTTGAGGATTGAAGGATTTGCATTTGTGTGAAATGAAACTACGGAATTTTTTGAGTAGGTTGAATGGACGTCTTGTTGGGATATGTAAGAGTTTCCGGAATAGTGACTCATTGTATCCGACCCGTAGTCCATTTTTATAAGGAGATTGTTTTTTGGTATTTGAAGAAAAGAGGTGAATTGGAGAGAATTTTAAGGAGATGGGATTTTTGTTGGGAATTTTTTGGATGTTGTTGATTTTGGAGGGGTTTTTAGGGGATTTTTTGAGGGTGAAATTTTGGACTGCCATATTTATTCCGAACTTTAGAGAAATTTAAAATGATGGTGATTAATTAGATTCTGATGATTTAGAATTTACTTAAAAGATAGTGCAAATAGAGAGAAATTTTTTCTCAAAAATTTAACTATTAATTTTCGTAAAATATTAACTATTAATCATCATATTTGTACTGCCGATTAAAAATAAACCTCTTGACCTTTCTTATCTTCATCTTTTCCTGTTTCAAACATTCTAAAGGCCCACCATACACAAGTCCAAGGTCATTAAAAAACTGAACCAGACAATTCCAAAGTTCATTCGCGAGTAAAGTTTTAGCATTACCACAAACAACCAGGCCATACTTAGCCCTGGTCATTGCGACATTAAGCCTTCTAAACTCACTCAAAAATCCCACTCCAAGTCTTTCATTACTTCTAACACAAGATAAAATAATGAATCCTTTTTCCCTTCCTTGAGAAGCGTCGACTGACATAATTTCGACACCATCTGCGTATTCCTTGTCAAGATTTTTCTGAAGAAAATTTATTAAAAAGCCTTTCTGGCCGTCATAAAAGGTGATGACTCCGATTTCATCAGCAGGGACTTGGTTTTCTTTCATGTATTTGATGATTGAAAGAATTGATTGGGCTTCGTAACGGTTTACATATGACCCACCACTTCCAGAGTACTCTTCTAGTGAACCGATGTTGTAGAAAAATGTTGTCCCTTTTACTGGACTTGGGAAAGTGAATGATTTATACACTCTTGATGAGTGGAAGTTTTTTATTTGGTTGTTGTAAAATGTTTCGTTTGAAAATTTTGAGATTAATGGATCCATTCGGTATTGGACATTCAACATTTTGTAGGGAATTGAAATATCTTCAAAACGCTCTATCATTGATATGTCTAGTCCCAGATCTTTTGCAGTCTCACTTGAAACCATTGAACCAAGTTGATACTTATCACCAACAAGTACCAAATGTTTAGTTTTTTTAATCAAACACATAATAATTTCAGGTTCAAGTGCCTGAGTTGCTTCATCTACAATGACAAATTCAAAATTCATCTTCGAAAAGAGAAAATTGGCAGTAGTTGTACAAGTGCAACAAATAATATTAAATCCATTAAGTATTTGCTCTTCACAACTATATTTTATTTTATTCATTTTCTTCTGAATATCTTCCACTTTAGAATTTGAAGTTTGTCCTTTACTCTTCTCTATTTTTAATTTTTTTTCTAATTTTATATATTCGGGATTTTTTCTAAGTTCGAGATCAGTCAGGTACCTTAAAGTTCCTAGTTTTGATTTATATTCATCTTCTTTTGACCTTGCGAGAACTTGAATGGTTTTAAGACCATTTTTTGTTAGTTTTTCTTGTAGATCAAAAACTGGGAAATTTGAAGGAGCGCAGACAAGTATTTTACTGGAATTTGCGAAATAAGAAGAGTCTTTGATATCATATGGATTATCATCGAATTCTGTGCATTGAGTTGCTTTTTCAAAAAAATCATCTTCATACTCAATGATATTAGGGCGACACAAGTTTTCTATATGATAAACAAGTGCAACTATTGTATTAGTCTTACCTGTACCTGGAGGTCCATGAATAATCGAAACATGATTTTTCAATGATATTTCAATAGCTTCAATTTGTGATTGATTTAATCTAAATTTTCCACCAACAGTAAAATCCTTAATATTCAGATCAACACAAGTTTCATATTGAACCTTGTGTCCCAGGATGATTTTCTGAATTTTCGAGTAATTATTCGAATTTTCAAATGTTTTCAAAGCATTTATAAGTTTCTCTTCACATCCATTTTTGTTTTCAAGGAACATGTCAACTTCTTTGATATGTTTCGGTGCAGGGACCTCAAATTCCAAGATAAAAAGTCCTGATTCTTTTCCAACTAGTTTTGCTTTAGAATCCCATCCACTCTTGCTGATAACTTTAATATCATCTCTTTCAGTGAATTTACAGCCGATTTCAAATCCGAAAAAAAATCCTTTTTCACGAATTTGTTGATTTTTTACAAGATTTTCATATTTTTCATTAATTTTTTTATTTTCGATAAGATCTTCATCATCTTCCCCGAAGTAGAGCTGAACATTATTATAAAAAAGTCTACCATTTTTAATGGCTTCTTCAGCACTTTCAAGAGAAATCAAAAACTTAAAAATTTTTGAATATTGTGAGCGACTTTGATAAACTTTTCTAATTCTAAGTAAATTTTTTTTGTTTATCATTGAATCAAAATCTGTATTTTCAATCCTTTTTATTACTTTTAAAGAAATTTCATGAAAATCTTGTTTTTCCCTATTTTTTTTTGATTGTTGTGAATCAGTGCTAAAAAGTTTTCTAGTTAATTTTTCTTCTTGTATCAAAGGTTGAAAATTTTCTGTTTTTTCATCATTCATGCTAACCAAGCAAGGAACTCTGCAAATAATATTTCCTTTCCAGAACCCTAATGAAAAAATATTTCGATTTTCACAAAATTCACATTTCAGGTCATGGAAAAGACTTTTTGATTTTTTTACAATTTCTATGATGTTGTGCTTAGATTCTTTAAGATGCGCGATTATATGAGACATTTGAGATTTTTTAATAGGAATATTATTGCAAAAATAAAGATGGCACTCGTCTGATATGCACTTGACTAGATGCTCTTGATGATCATTCTGACAGTAGTTGCATTTTATTAATGATGAGGGAATTTTTTGATTATTTTTGCAGTGGCTGTAGTTTTTTGAGGGTGGAAGGCATTTTTGATGATTGCCTTTGAAGTAGATAGATTTTGATACAGATGAGGGGATTTTTTTATGATTATTTTTGTAGTAGTTACTTTTGGTTACAGATATGGGACATTTTTGATGATTTTGCTGCCTTTTGAACCTTGATACTGAGTCCTTATGATTAAGGTTTTCATGGAGGCCATAGGAGATGACTGAAGAATCAGATGTAAGAAGATCAAAATGATTCGATTCCTTTGAAATGTCTCTGCTGTTAATAGTAAAGTGAGGCCCATACACTGGTGATTGTCCACTAATTAATCCGAACTCCATTTTTATAATAAAAACAAGACAAAAATTTTCAAATTTTTTGCAAAATCGTAGAAAAACTGGTTTTTGTAAAATTTTTAGTTTTTTTAGGATATTTATCAAGAATCAAACTTTTAGACTAAAAATTATAGAAGTTTGGAAAAAATCTATTGAAAATTTTTTTCCATATATTTTTCCGAACACAAAAATAATATATATTTATTAGTTAGATATATTGAAATTTATTGATTTGAATGCTTTATTTTATTCGCAGATCGAGTTTTTACAAATTTCATCATCATAAGAATCTTTAATGATAAGCTTTTTTGGAATCAGTCGTGTATTTTTTTGTTGGAATGAGACCAAGGTGGCTATGTGATTTAAGCATTTACTGATTTCAAATCAAATTTTTCAGTATGCAAAGTTTCGCTGCAAATAGGAGATTACTTTTAAAATTTAATTGGAATCAAGGGTTAAATAATTTAGAATCCTTTAAGTTTTTATTTACAATTGATAGTGGTTGATTTATATTAGTTTTCAAAAATTCATCAAAGTTTAGGAGTAGCTGAGCAAGTCTTCCTTAAACTTTCCATACTTATTAAAAAAAATTATATTATAACATCTATTTCCTTATTTGTTTAGATAATCTAGGCAAATCCTCAAATTTTCTCTTAATTCCGATATTCTGCAAAACTTCATCAGACAGATCACAAAATTCCACATTAAAACCTTCATCCAGATGATTTTTCTGTTTTTTTAGCATTTTCGAGTTTTCTCCTGATGTCAAAAGACCCAGTTGCTCAATATCGATGTCATCTAACCTTGCTTCAAAATTTTGTTCGAGGTTCAAATTTTTTACTTCACTTTTTTTTATTGTTTGAAGTTTTGAGTTTTTATTTTCCCAGTCTTTTATAAAAAACTCAAAAGATAAACTTCCTTCTTTTAATTTACGGGAAAGAGGTCCTGGAATTAGTTTTGAATAGGATCCATATTGTGTTTTAACTGGTACTTCTGATAAAACTTCCTTAAAAATCAATTTCCTAACAAACCTTTCTAAATTTTTTTCACTCCATCCTTTAAACATTCCAAAAGACTTCAAATCCTTAACCTCAATTAAGTTTCGACTAGCACTTCCCCTAATCACTTCAACAATTTGCCTAACAGTAGAAAACCCATCTCTATTCCTTCCAAGATCATAAACAAGTGCTTTAGCCTCAGAAGTAAAATCAACACATTTAAACTCTTTAGGTTTTTTGCAATTATCACACATATTTTTGCATTCTTTGGCATCAAAAGGTTGTCCAAAGAACTCCATCAAGACTTTCCTTCTACACAAGAACTGATTTTCACAGAACTCAATCATTTTATAGCAGTCAACTTTAGCAAACTCTTTCATATTCAAAGCTTTAGGTTTATCATCATAAGAGTAAAACAATAAACAATTAGAAGAAACTCCATCTCTTCCAGCCCTGCCAGTTTCTTGATAAAACCTTTCAAGTGATTCAGGAAGCGAGTAATGAACAACGAACCTGACATTAGACTTATCAATACCAAGTCCAAAAGCCAAGGTTCCAACAATAACATTAACTTCACCACCCATCCACTTTCTATAAACTTCTTCTTTTTTTTCTTTTGTCATATCAGCGTGATAAGTGGCTGCTTTAAGTTTGAAAGTGAATTTGAGCACCTTCGTCAGTACTTCACAGTCGCTTTTAAAATTGCAGTAAACTAACCCTGCATCATTTTCATGATTCGCGACAATAAAATTCCCAATATCAGAATTAACAGTCTTCCTTTTCGTCCTCACCTCGTAAAACAAATTCGGTCGATTGTAACCTAAACTAAACAAAACCGGGTCTTTCATCTTCAGATTTTTCGCAATCTCTGAAATCGACTCATTTGTGGAACTTGCTGAAAGTGCCATGATAGGAACTCTAGGAAATCTTTCCCTAAACTGAGAAATTTTCAAATAATCAGGTCGAAAGTCTTTTCCCCATTGACAGATACAATGAGCTTCATCAATCACAAGTCTTGCAAGTCTTTGTTCATGATAAAGATTTTCAAGAGTTTCTAAAAGTTTTTCTGATTTTTTCAACATCTCTGGAGAAGTGAAGAGCATTTTCACTTCTTTGTCTTGATAAAGTCTTTGAAGTTCTGAACTTTGCTCGTTTAAGTTTAGGTTGCTGTTGAATTGAATTGTTTTTAGCTGAAGAGAAGTCATTTTACTTGCTTGGTCCTGCATCAGGGAAAGAAGTGGCTGAACAATGACTGTCACTCCTCGAGTGAGAAGAGAAGGCAGCTGGTAAGTCAACGACTTCCCTGAACCTGTCGGAAGGATCACGATTAAGTCGTCGCCCTGAAGGCATGAGTTTATTATTGACTCTTGAAGAGGACCGAATGAGGAATGCCCGAAGACTGAGGAAAGGATTTGATTTAAGTGAATTGTCCAGATTTGAGTTGAAAAATGACGAGCTTCAGGCTTTAATGGAATTGGAGAACCTAAAAGTTTCGCTTGGGAATGGTACTCTGGAAAATTTGATAGAGATCGGAAAGTAATCGGGTTTGAGAAGTTTGGAGGAATTTTGTCGGGTTTTGGAGAGAGATGGGAATTTGAGGATTTACTTGCTCGCTTTTTAGCTAAGTCTATCATTGCGGAACTTAGGGGCACTCTTGACATGATTATTATTAATTTTTTGGTTTTTTTGAAGATTTTAGTTGGTTTTATTTTTTTGAGGTAGATGTTTTTTAGGACTAACTTTTTAACTCTTTTAAGATGATGTTATTGGATTGAGATTAGATTTTTTTGTTTTCAATTTGAGATTTCATTTAGATGTATGATCTGGAGTGAAAACAAAGACTTCGTGTTTGTTTGGGACGAATATTGAAGCTTTTAAGTAGTATTTCGTTCATTAATCCAGTTACTTATAGTCCATTAATTAATAATCCTTAATACAATATCTTATAATTACAAGAATATAACTTTAATTTAATTATACATTATCTATCATTCATTCACATTTTATTCATAAATACAGCCTCATTATTAAAAAACTTAAAAAATAATCACTTCTAATGTCCTAATTAAAAAATCCTTAAAATTTAAAATCTCTAATCATACTAACCCCATTCTCTCAAATTTTTATCCAAGGTAAGATATCAAATTGCTAAATCCTTTCAACAGTTCCTCTCAACTGAAAATACTTCGCTCGATAAATCCTATAAAAATGGTATCAACTCTTTTAAACTTAGGATGGAAGAGCTGGGTGAAAATCTTCGTGTTTTTCCAATCCCTGATTATATGCATGATGCTCGGAACTCTCGGAAGTCAAACTTGGGTATACACCAGAAGCAATACTTACGCTTCAAACGAAGATAGCGATGCTTACAATGCAATTGTATACTTCTCTAGTTTTGAAGGAAATCTTTATTCATGTTTAAAAAGCTGCGATAAATCTTACAAATATCTTCGAGACGAATGGTGCGATTTCGAAGATGAATTTGATTCTCTAGAAGAGTATATCGACGTTCAAAGTTACGCTACTTATACATTTGGATATGAAGCGAAGACGTTGTGTAGTACTTTCAAGTCTCTTTACACTTCGATGATATTTTACTTGGTGATTGAATCATTTTCAATCTGTTTGATGATCGCTTGGCTGCTCTGCACAATAATCTCTACTCGTATCAAGTCTGCCTTTATGATATTCATTTCAATCATTTTGTCTTTTTTGAGCTCCTGTCTGCATATAGGAGTTTTTATCGCTTACATGGTGATAACGCGTACGAATTTCAACTTGAACTGCAAGTATTTTCCATTTCACAGTGGAAATCAAATGAACCTCTGTGCAGGGGATGGACCAGGACTAGCTTTATTCATTTCAATCCTTTTGCCAATAGTGAGCTTTTCATTTGAAGGGGTATCCTTAACATTTCACCGAAGAAGACTATCAAAAGTGAAAAGCCAAGCAAGAAATTCAACTTAATTAGTAATCAATTTAACCATAAATACATTAAGAATAATATTTCTCTCCAGCTTCCAACAGCAACTTCAAAATATTCTGTTCATAGTTCTTAGGTAAAGAATTTTCCACAACATAAGACCTGGCGATTTCTTCTAAAGAGTCTCCTTCATGAACAACTATTTCTCCCCATTTACTGCCAATGGCGATTTTCACCTTATAAAGTGGTTTCTTCAGGTTATAGTTCCTTACTTGAGAGATGTAGTCGTTTATGGCTCTTGAGATGATTTCAGCCAGGTCTTCAATGTGATGATGAGAATAACTCTTGTTTAAGGCCTTCTCTGCCAGGGTGTAAGCGTTGTCTTCTGGATACACTTCTACTTTTTTCAAACAGTTATCGAGTTGAATGTCTAAAACCAGCAAAGGCTCTTTTCGGTTTCTTTCTGTTGAACTTCCACTTTCAAGGAGTTTGCTGTGGCTGCTTCTTTCCGTTTGAGGATGGGAATTTAAAGAGGATGGAAAAAATGAAAGAGGAGGAACTTTTTGATGCCAACTTGGACTTCCTAACGTGTCTATTGAAATTTCTAATGGCTCTTCTGAGTCGTTTTCGCAGTAGTCGGAACTTTGCATTGAATCTTGCATGTCGGCGAAGCTCATGTTTTTCTCGGTTAGGACTTCTTTACTTCCGTATACGCTTTCGGCGAAACTACGACCTTCGTATCGGTTTTTTCTGCTTTGGATTGAACTGAAGTCTTTGAAGGGGAGAGGAATGTCCATGTTTAGTGAGGAACCTGTTTCAAGTGATACTGATCCTTCTTCATCTTCACATTTAATCTCCGGATGTTTTTTAATCAAATAAAAAGCTCGAATCCTAACAAGTTTCAAAGTCAATTCAACATTCCTCTTACTAACATTCGAAATTTCCATATGAAAAGCTCCATTTGAAGCGGCAAGTTCCTCAGCTTCATGAGGATCAACTTCTCGATGACTAGAGTCACTATGAGTTCCAATGATAATAATGAAGCTATTACTCAAGTTCATAGAAGTCTGTGCGACTTTTAGCCATTTGTTCTGAACAGATTCAAAACTATCAAAAGACTCAATCGAATAAACCAAAAAGGCGCAGACGGTCTTCGGCTTGATCAAAAGGCTTTCCTCAAGCAAAAACTTGATCTTATTATTGCTGCTCGGGTCAGTCAATTCAATACTGCCCGGCTTTGCCGGGCAGAGTGAGTGAAAAAAAGATGTTTTTCCAGTATTCTCATCTCCCAGAACAACTCCTTTAAGCACTGTCGACATTTATTCCGGGTGTTGGAAGAATTACTAACTACTCAGTATTTAACAGTCCTTTGATGATCTTTTCGCGCGGATTTTCAGTCTTGGAATGAGCAAGGACCGGACTTTGCACCCTGTAGATGAAAGGAAGGCTGAATCTTGAGGGACTAGTCTTAGGTTTAAGGACTTTTGACTGTAGTAAGAGGAGACTTCTGTGAGTTGAATGCGAAAATAAGCCACATGACTATTTTCTGGATCAAAATAATGCATTATTCTACTGGTTCCGCCTTTTAAGATGTCTGAACCTCTCATGTTTTTTGTGATCACGGTACCGTCGTTTGTTAGGACTTCTAATTTGACTTCGAGAGTTTCGGATCTTGGAAGTTCTAAAGTTTTTAATTGCTTTAAAGCGATTTGGAACTGGAAATACTTACATTTGCATAAAGGAGTTTCTATATTTGACTTTAATATCAATTCGAAGTCGAAGGAAGGGTCTCTTAAGTCATCTGGAGATTTTAAGGATGAGAGAAATGAAGAAGTTTTGTAGTCTTTAGACTTTTGGTTGTGATTTGATTTTTTGGTTTTTTTTATATCTTTGAAAGAACTGTCAGTTTCTGTTGATTTGCGGAAAGTTTCAGAGAATTTTTCGAATTCTTTTGAAAAGTTGAGATTTTCTACCTTTGGAAGAAGGGATTTTTGAATTTCTGATGAGATAAGTATTGGAAAAGTTTTATCCATGATCTTATTATTATATTCAAATTTTCATTTAATTGTTGAGGAATGAGTTTTAAGTGAGTTTTTGAAACTTTGATAGGATTAGTTTTTTAATGGTTTTGAATTTAGTTATTTTTTGGAATTGGTTTAAGCAAAATTTTGAAAAAGTTGAAACGCTCTTGTTAGAGGTTTGAATATTATTGTTGTGATCATATTTTTTAATGAAAAGTTTTTGTTGATGAATGAGGATAGGTGAACTGAAAAAGCTGGCTCAAAAATTAATGAGTTTTAGTTTTCTAATTAGAGGAGTGTTAGGTCATTATCATGAACATGCATTATTTTTGTAAATATTCCATGATTTTAAATTTTTATGAATTGAAAAGACGATCAGACCTAAGATAAAATTTATTAAAACACTGGAAAATGTTAATTTAAATTTTAGAATTAGACTAGACTCTTAAATAAGTAAATTAGAAAGTTTTGAAATTGGTAATGTTTCCAAGTACTTAGGCGGTGGGCAGGTGTTAAGTTGAATAGTTTCAGGTTCAATATCTCTGCTTTCAGTAAGTCCTTTGTTTTCATCTGATCTTTTCTTGCAACATAGATTTCCCATCTAATAAAAAATTTTTATAAATCTCTTATACAAAATTATTACAATAAATATGGACAGCCGCCGAAATATTCAAATTCTGAACAAACGATGAGTAAGATATCTTGAAGTGAAGTTTCTCCAAGGTTTGCCTTTTTTTTGCCAACAATTAGTAGTTTTCACTCTTTTTTCCGATAGTAAACAATATATTCACTGATATTTTGGGAATAACATGAGTTAAAAAAATTCTTTCATCATGCGCAAAATTTTCGCTCTTGAATCAACTTGGAACAATTCGAAACCAGAACCTGTTCTTCAATCTTGATAATTTTACATAAATCAAAAGAAACCTTATCATCTTAAAGCTCTGCATAATAATCTGATAAAGTCTTTTAGATGATGAAGACCTTTGGTCCAATCAGGTAAACTCAAATTCTTAAGAAGACTTTAAGACCTTCTTTCTGTGAATTATGAAATATTTTCAATTGATTTCAATTTTCTTGAAGACTTTTTCCTTTAAAATAATGTCTTCCTATGAAGTTCTGGTCTTTGTTATTCGATGAAATCATGACAGATTTTTTAAAATTTACTTATTTTAATAACTCACACTAATAAAGACTACATATTAGTGTCTAAATTAAATCTTTGAAATGAAATACATGACTTTCAGTTGATAAGTTGAAAGCAGTAGCATCACATTCCATTAAAGACAAGCATTCAAGTTCAAGCTGATTGCCCCTCTCATCCTGTGACAAATCATCAACACTTTCTCTTTTTTCTCTATAAAACCTAGTCCAACTAGAATCATCCAGTTCAATTTGAATGAAAACTGAAATCCATTCAATAACTTTTAACTTATCTCTCAATAAATAGTGTCTTCTTTCGTACACCTCAAAAGTATCTAAAGTAAGTTCCGTGTTTTTATCTCGAAATGAAAGACTCGACTGACTAAAACATCTCATTCTTCTCCCACCATCAAATCCTTTCATCTTATAATCCCTTTCCCTTCCCCCTTCAAATCCAAAACTCTCATCTCTACATTCAACCTCCAAAACAAAACTTCTCAACCTAGTCGATGTGAAACCTTCTCCCTTCTTATATTTCGATTTGTTCCCGAAGTCCATTTATTATCCTTCTAAAAACTCGTCTGTGAAGCACCTGGTCAGATCTTTATACACCGAAGGGTCTTCCTTCAAAAGCATCTTACACCCTTCCTAATTATCTGTTACAATCAAGGCAGTCTTGCACATTGACCACATCTCGACTTCAGCTGTGAGCATCCCTTCAGCTAAAATGCTGTTTAAGTACATTGGAAGCAAAGGGACCAATAAATTCTTTATGCAAAGAACTCCAAAAGCGTTTATTCCTTGAATCGCTGAATAATGACTTGCAGGGGTCTTGGTCTTGTCTTCTAAGACTTTTACGTAAAGCTTTAACACTCGTGACTTTAAGTCTTCGTAGTAGTCAGCGAAGTGATCGCAAACTTTTGCGATTATTAAAGCTGTACTTTTACGGAATTGCCATTGACCGGATTCGTACAGGTCTGCTCGCATTAGAGCTGAAAGAAGGGCTGGCATTATTTGGTGGAGGTATGGCTCGAGATTTAGGAATTGGTTTGTGGAAAGGGCTCCTAGGATCTTTACTCCTCTGAATAGAACTGGAAGGTCTTCTGCTTCAAGTAGCATAGTAAACATACTTCTCGTAATATAAGGAATAAGCCTTGACAAACTAGAGTCAGTATTCAAAGAATTCAAAACCTCTTCCAATCTCTCTCCCGAATTAAGTGCCATAAGTACAAAATTATAATACTTCTGCTGTTCAAGTGACAACTGATGATGGATATCCGCTTCACTTTCCACAACTTTTTCATAAACCACATCTTCAACATCCTCGCCTTCATTTTCAGGTATATTCGGAACTTTTCCCTCAATAGCAAGCCAATGAGTATGAAGCGAGTAATTCTCAGGAACAGGTACTTTACTGCTAAGATATTCAGTGATAGTAATCTCAGAGTCATCTAAATACCAAGCGTCTTCATCACCTGCGATTCTTCTGTACTTCAGCACTTGACTTGCAGGAAAGCCGTAAATGTTCTGATTAAAAAGTACCTCAAGGTTTAAAGTCTTCATCGCTCTTTTAATGTCTTTGCATTCAAGTACTTTTCGATGTGATCTCTTCATGTAAGTTGTCGCCATTGAAACTATTAAACGGATTTTTAGTTCTGCGTCGTTTATCAGCGTGTCCACTGCTTCGTTTGTCATGTTTTTAACGACAAGGTTTTCAGCGATGACTTGGATCGCGCGTTTGTCCATTTATGGAAGTGAGAGAGAAGGTTTGGTAAAGAATTGTGAGGGTTTAGAGGGTTTAGTGGGGATTTGGAGTTTTAATTGGTGTGATTTAGAGATGTGCATGATTTTACATGAAGATACTACTTGAGGTTTCGATTAAGCTTGTATTAGTTAATTTGAATAAAAAGTACTGTTTTAGTCCTCCCCAAACAAGAAAAATCAGAAAACCACCGCGATAATAAAAAAACGCTAATATCACCTCATTCACCTAAAATCTAACCTTCCACAACAATAACCCAAATCTCCATCATGCCCCAAACTCCAACCTAAATAAAATCAACCCTAATCATTCCCAGCTTATCAAAAGATTATCCTATCTACGAAGTGTTATTTACTTCTTCTTCTTATCTTCGATGATGAATGTCTTGCACCGCTTAATGACTCTCAATCTCCTGACCTTGGACTTAATGCATTCCAAACGAAGCACAACTTTCTTGGTGGTCTTCGCCTTTTTCCTGAAAATCGGTTTGGTCTGTCCTCCGTATCCTTTTTGCTTCATGTCGTAGCGTCGTCTTCCTAACCCATGCTTAGACTCTTTGCCCTTCTTGTATTGGGTTACTTTGTGGACTGTGTGAGCCTTGAGCTTCGGAGAGTAAGTCCTTATGGTCTTAGGAACTTTTACCATTTATTAACCAATAAAAGTTCTAGTGTTTAGACCCATCGGAGTTGATTAGAGGTTTTCAAAGCATTTATTTAGAGATTGAGAATATCTTTAGAATTGATTAGGGAATGCTTTGGTTATGATCAGGAGATTGAATGATGAGGGATTTTTTTTTAGGTTTTTGAAAGATGGGAAGAATTTTGAAATTATTTATTTTCGAGTTCTTTGAAGTATTCATCCATTTCTTGGTCGCTGTCGTCTTTGTCGAGCTTTATTTCTTCTGGTTTGTTATGGTCGCCGGATATTAATGATTTTGGATCAAGGCAGTCGTTTGAGGAGATTTCGTTTAAGTCGCAGATGAAGTCTACTCTGAAAGTGTCTGGGAATCGATTATCGTTGTTTGCACCGTCTAGGGTTGATTTGGTAAATCTGATTACATCGCTTTGTATGAATGATGTATGGAACATTAGTCTGAAAATTGTTACTCCTTGTCCGTTTCTTCCTAAATGTCTGCATCTTACGAAGACATCGTCTTGTAGCTCGAGTTCCATGTCAAAAACTATGCTGAGGTCTTCTATATCATAAGAAACAGGAGGATACTCTTGCGAATGAGAGTTAAAAATAAGCTGAGAATTTTTAAATACCTGTAAATAAGGCCTAACAGCAGTACCTTCCTTTTCAATCCTAGGAATTCCATCTAAAATAACCCTTCTAACCCTAATCTTCCTCAACTTCGGTGGGCCATTATCATGAACATCTTGCAAATACTTCAAATATCTAATCTGGGAAGGAAGCAATTCAATATTCTGTCTTGTCAATTTGCAAATCTTAGCAAGAGCAGCTTGAACCTCAACTTCTTTTCCGCTCCACAACAAAAACCCAGCCAAAGTCATAAAACTTCTGCATTTCGTTGACTGGCAATGAAGACAAGCCATGTTTCGCTCGTCTTGATCGAGCCAGGCCTGAATCGACTGAAAAATCAAGTAAAAAGCAGAAAGATGAGCATTTGGATAACCTAAATAAAGGAATTCGATGCATTTTCCTGAGAATAATTCACTTTCATGACTGTATTCACTTAAGTTCCAGATCTTGTAAAAGCCTCGACATTCACTTTCTAAGTGTCTGAAAAGTGACTCTTGGATTTCAGATGAGGGAAAAGGAATTAAGATCAAACGATTTGTGTAAAAAAATACTTGCTCGGGTACTGTTGGAGGCTTTGGCAATGGCTTTTCATCTGGACCTGAGATTTTTTTTAGGATGGTTGAAAAGAACCTGGACATTGAGAGTTTTCTTTATATTGATTGACTGGGGAATTAGTGATTTTAATGAATTGAAGGAATAGGTGTTAATATTAAAGTTCTTGATATCTTGCCTTGATATTTAAGATTAGAGGAAAATAGAAGAATAATAATTTCTTAATGAATAAAAGTGATCTTAAAGAATAAAAGGAACAGGAATCTATTAATATTAAACTTCTTCATATCTTGCCTTGATATTCAAGCCCATAGGAAAATAGCAGAATAATACTTCCTTAATAAAACAAAGTGATCTAAGAGTATAAAAGGAACAGAAGGGTATCAATATAAACTTCTTCATATCTTCCCTTGATATTTAAACTTATATGAAAATATCAAAATACATCCTCAATAAAAAATCTATCATTTCAACCCCTCATCAACCCTAATTCAAAATCATTTTCTAATCTCATATAAATGTCTCAACTAATCTACTGGGAAATGCAAGATTCCGACATGATGTGCGCAGTTCACGCATTGAACTCATTAATCCAATACCCTCTCTGGGACGCAGTAACACTGGGAAAAATCGGTCGAGACCTAGACATTGAAGAAAGCCATTTAACAAACACTGAAATAACCAACCTAAACGTGCGAGAAGATGGTTTTTTTTCATTACAAACAATAAGCCGAGCATTAGAAGCAGTGAGTTTAACAATAGAGTACTTCAACAAATCCTCAGACCCGTGCATCGAATCCGCCTTCATCTGCAACTACCAACTGCACTGGATAAGTCTTCGAAAAATCGAAGGTCTTTGGTTCGACCTGAACAGTTTAGGAGAAGGTCCTGAAATCATTTCAGAATTCAGACTTTCCGCATGGATTTCTGAACTTTCTTATAAAGGCTTCAGCATCTTCACTGTTCGTGGCGCTTTTCCAGACTACGGCAGTTACCCTCAGTTAAGTCCTGTTCAGATGAGAATGACGGTGGACCAGGTGAGAAGCATCAAGCATAAAAAGGACAGATATTCTTATAATGAACAGGAAGAACTGTTGAAAGCGATTGAAATCAGCAAGTGCTCAGCACCTGGATATAGCCTTGGAAGCTTTGAAGACGACTTGCAACAAGCGATTCAAATCAGTAGAGGGAAAGACCCTGTTGAGAAAATAATGCAGGAAGAAGAAGACCCTGAAAAAATGCTTCAACAGGCCATCGCCATGAGTTTGGACCCGGAAAATATGAGTGAAGAGGACATGTTGAAACTTGCTATTGAAATGAGTCATAATCCTTGAGTGTTCAGATATCAGCTAAAGTTTAACATCCATTAGTGTATAAATGTTTAAACCTAATGAACATAACCACCTACTCAACCACTTTATTAGAAAAATCAATCAAAGTGCTTCAACACAGTCATCAAATCGTGAGCCTAGGGAACTCTTTTTGCTTGAAAAAGGAAGAGAATACCAGATCAAGAAAATCGAAAAAATCATCCAAAAAAATGAAAAAGAAGCTGCAAATGCAACTTTTTCACCAAATATCAACTCTTCTTGTGAAACTTTTGAAAAGGTGGAAAATAGACTTATCAACTTCGGAATCAATAAAAACTCGAAACTTGAAAAAATAAGAAAGGAAAAAGAAGAAATTGAAAAAATTTCTAAACCTGTCATGCCTAATCGACCTAAAAACTCGGAATTTCTTAAAAGACTTAAAAGTTTTCAAAGTATTTATGCGAAAAACTTGGAAAAACAGAGGATTTTAAAGATTGAACAAGAAAGGTCTTTAAATAAAAGTCCAGAAATCTGTAAAAATTCTGAAAAAATCGTGAAAAAATTAGGATTTTGTGGAAAAGTTGAAAATCGATTACTTGAATTTGGAGAACTTTACAGAGATAAGCAGGTGATGGTTAAAGCTGCTCAGGAGTTAAGTGAGTCTATTTTTTCTGTGCCTAAGATCAGCCCCTTTGCACAGAAAATGAATCGAGAAGGAAATGTCACTGAAAGACTTTTGGCTTATTCAAGGATTTATGAGAGGAATAAAGAAAAACTTAATGAAAAGTTCTACAAAAAGGATGAAAAAACTCAGCTTAAGAGAGACCCGAGTGTTCAGGACCGTCTTTTAAGGACCAAGGCTTTTTGGACTAGTCAAAGGCAGTACTCTTTTAGTCCTCAACTTAGCAAGAAAACTATTTTGATTGCGAAAAAACTGGGAAAAAGCTCGGAAAGACTGATGTCGCCTAGGAAAAATCTTATTGAAATTGAAGATACTCAATGTTTTTTTTACCCTCAGATCAACAAAAAGTCTGAGAAGATCTTCTCGAAAAATAAAAGCTACTCTGGGTTGTATTAACAAAAATAGATGTTCATACGAAACTAGTTTAAAACTCGATTGTTTTCATGGGAATTTAATTATTAGTTTAAATTTCATTAAAATTTTATAAATTTCAACCAATATAATTACTTAATTCTATTAAAACTTTCTGTGCAAATTTCTTTCCTTTAATTCCACAAGCAATATCAAAAACAACATCCAAACTGATATTTTCTCCAACATCCTTTAAAACCTTCCGAATGCCTTCAAAATTTTTCAAAATAATCAAAATTTTAACAATTCCGAAAGGATCCTGAATACTCCTATAAAAATTCAAAGCCCTGAAATCATCTTCAATCTTAAAATAATAATTAGCAGCCATTTCAGTGTAATAAAAATTAAAAGACATTTGAAATTCAAATCTAAAAACTTCATAAAAATAAGCAAGGACATCATTTTCATAATCAGTGACCACCTGAAACAATTCATTCAATTTTCCAATTTTCTGAATTCTTTCCACATAAAAAGGCGAAAGTTCAACTCCAGAAAAATTCGACTCTTGAATCATTTTAAGTCCTTCATCTTCACCGCCATCAAATCCGACCACTTCTAAAAACCTTAAACAACAGAGCCAACCATCAACATCCTTACATTTTTTCCCTATAAGTAAAATTTTAATACATTTTCCTTTAACTATTTCAGGTAAAGCCAGGAAAGCGTTGTAGTTTTCTGAGTAACTCACTTGAAATTCTTTGGATTCATAATGAAAATTAAATTCTGATGAACCGATTAGGACTTTGAATGAAACAGGAGGAAAGGGAAGATTATATTCTTTGATTTTCAGTCTTGCAACTTTGAAATTTACTGAAAAAATTAAAGATTCTTCTTTTAAGGTCAGAAGAAGAAAGTCTGATGAGTCGCTTGAGTCACTTGGTGATGATTTCCAGAGAAGGTTGTTGAAAAGTAACAAGTTTGTTGAGGGGTACCCGGATTCGGATGATGATGAAGTTATTGATTCGATTAACAGCTTTCTTGGGTTTTTTAGAATTTGAAGGACTTTTGATATGTCTTGATGAGACTCGAAATGTGATGATTGATGAATTTTTTCTAGGATATTGAAAGGATCTGGAAATTCGAAATATGGTCCTTCGAAATGACTGCCTTCAGAAGTTTTATTGAATTTTTGGTCCCAAAAAATACCTGAACTTATGATTTTATGGCATTTCTTGCAGGTCTTTCGGCATTCAAAAATTGACCGGATGTCTAAAAAACAAAAAATTTCAGAAATTATAAAAGAACTAAAATCCCTGATACGAAATAATTTCTTATCTTCATTCATATTATAATGAATTACTCAGAAGATGCAGATAAAAATCAAAATAACTCAGGCTTCAATGACATCATAGTCGACTACTCAAAGAAAGATGATCAACAAGCACAGAACATTTTTAGTCCAGGTCCCTTGGAAGTCCAGGGTCCCCCCACAGACCAAACTCCATCCAACTTCGACTCAATCATTTTGCAATCAAAAATAGTGAAATGGACGTCATTAGTTTTATCTGTCTGCTGCTTTATTTACTTACTCGCAGGCGCCTGGCCACTTGTCTTGACATTCGTCTTTCCTATTCTCGGCTTCATCGGCGCACACAAATTTCACTTATGCCTGATTCGCTTTTACCTGGTTTACCTCTGCATGATCCTAATAATTCAAATCATTGTGATGGCTGTGCTGGGTGGAACTGCCTATATTGTGTTTCAGTGCTTTGTCATGCTTTCTGAAATCGGGATTTTGATTTATGATGTAAAGCTGAGCATTTCAATCAACCACCTAAGCACAAACCAGATGCTAGAGCTCAAAAGTAAACGTAACGAGGCTTAATAGAATTAGAAAATTAACCCCTTAGCTAGAATTATTAATCCATTTGTCAGCCCCTTCCTGCTTTCTGACAATATAATAAAGTTTCCCAGGTTCAGGGTTAATCGACTTAACCTGCAAAATTTTTCCATCATTCATGACATTCTTGGGCCTAACCAAATATCTTCCATGATTCTGTCCTAAAACGCTATCAATGGATCTAACTTCTTTAGACTTCGACGAGTAGAGTCCCTTAACAGAAGTAGAATAAACAACAGCATCAGAATTCTCAGCAAGAGGCGTAACAATATTTCCACCCTGTAGATTGACAGGCTCCTTGCCAAAAGAATCCGCAACAATCGGAGTAGTGACCTGTTTATTTCCCATAAATATTACAACCATAACCTTTAGAAAAACCTTCATTATTAAATTAACTCGGCTGCAAAACCGACCATCCCTCAAGTCTCGGTGCAGGGACATCATCTTCAAGTTTCCCAAACATTTTCTCTAAACTGATCTCCTTAAAAACCCTTCTAACAGGGTGAAAATTAGGAGGTTTGACCTGTTTATTCAAATACGCATTCCAATCAACATCTTTAAAAAACGGGTCATTTTTAACTTCCTCAGCATCTTTCTTCGAAGCTCCTAATCTTTTACTAGGGTCTCTCTGAAGAAGTTGCTTAATTAAATTTTTCGCATCAGGAGAAAGACCTCCAGGAAGTTTGAGTTTTCCTCTTTGAATATTGTTAAAAAGCTGTTCTCGACTTGAAGAGTAATAAGGCGGTGAGCCGATGAGAAGTTCATACATAAGAACTCCGAAGAGGTACCAGTCGACTGACTTGCTATGTCCTGACTTTCTCAGCATTTCTGGGGCGAGGTACGCGACTGACCCGCAGAAGGACCGAGTCATCTGCTCGTCGCCGAGACCTTCTTTTGAGAGGCCGAAATCTGTGAGTCGCGCGTGGCCGTCTTGGTCTAAAACGACGTTGTCGGGTTTCAGGTCCCTGAAAATGATTCCGTGACTGTGAAGCTCTTGTAGAGCTAACAAGACCTCTACCAGGTAAAATCTTGCCTTTTCTTCTGAGAATCTCTTCTCGCGCACTAGCTGTGTGCCTAAGTCGCCATTTGGGCAGAAGTCCATAATCATTGCTAGTTTCTCTGGGGTTTGAAAGGCGTAAATTAACTTGATTATGAATGGATGAGATATCGTCATTAAAATGTTTCTTTCAGTGAATGCGTATCGGACTAGGTTGTTTCCAAGGACTTTATCTTTTTTTAATACTTTCAAAGCGAACTGCTCAAGAGTATCTTTCTTTTCAACGAGGTAAACCTCGCCAAAGCTGCCTTTTCCTAGTTGTAAAAGTCCTCGAAAGTCACTGGGGGTGACTTTGCAAGGAGGTAGTTCGATTTTAAAGAAACTAGTTTTTTTTTTCTGGCTAAAAGTTCTAAGTTTAGGTCTTGATTCAAAAACTTTTAAATCATTTAAACTAGGATTTTTCGAAGCTTTGAGAAGAAGTTTATTGATTTGGTCTTCTCGAGAGTTATGAAGAAGTGTATGATGAATGACTGACCGGGTATAGCCAGTGACAGGTAGTTCCAGTTTATTTTTCTTGCAATATTCAAGAAAGACTTGAAAAGTTTCGAAATTCAAGGCGATGTCAGCAGCTGTTCGACCTTTTAAGTTCTTTATAGTCAAATTCGGTCCTTTTCTTAATAACCAGTCGACGATGTCTGTGTATCCTTGAGTCGAGGCGTAGTGAAGACTTGTGTTGTTGTCGTTGTCTGTTAAGTTTAGCTTCGCTCCCTCGTGAACAAGAAGCTTCACTACTGAGATGTGGTTGTGAATTGTTGCAAGGTGAAGAGGCGTCCTGTTCATTGACGTTCGCGCGTTTATGTTCGTGGATGAACTGTTGTAAAGAAGCACTTCGCAGATTTCTTTCAAACCGTAGGCTGAGGACATGTGAAGCGCTGTCCAATCGTTTAGACCTGCAGCGTTTGGACTTGCACTTATTAAGTTGTTTTTTGACTTGTCTAATAGACTTTTTATTGTTTCTACGTCGTTTCGCTCGATTGACTCCCAGAGCTTTATGTTTAAGCTACGCTCGGCTTGTGAGAACTCGCTTGAGAAAACTGATATTGTCGACTTTGATGATGAAAAATCACCTTGTGAGGATCTTTCGTGGAACTCTGTTAAACTGGAAGATACGAAATGATGATTTGGTTGAGAAGATGAAATAATCGAGTCATTAGCTTGTAATTCATCTTCCTCATCAATACGTGGCATTGTAGTAAAAATTTGGTTCATATATTATTATGCAACAATTCAATCTTTACTAACTACTCAAATGTTTTGCCCTTAGATGCCAAATATTCAATAATAGCTTTCTTTTCCTTGCCAAGATTTTTTTCATATTCTTCAATTTCTTGTATTTTCTTCAATATTTCCTTTTGTTGTTCTATCTTTTTACTGCGTTCATCAATTTTTTCAAGTTTCTTTAAAATCTCTTCTTTTTCAGGGTCTTGCTTTCCGTTATTTTTATTTTCAAGTTGTTTTTGCTCAGTATTGAAGACTTTTTCATTTGCTTTAGTTTCTTTAACAGGTGAATTTTCACTTGTTTTGTTTTTACCTCTAGAAAAATATTTAACTTTATTCTTGGGGCTCGTTGTTTGGTTCACACTTGTATTAGCGAAGTACTTTAGTCTATCAGCCTGTTTTTTTAATCCATTAATAACCCTTGCATCATTCCAACTTTCTTTAAGTTCTTCAAAAACCTCATTTTTCGCTTGTTTTTTTTTCCTGATATCATCTTCAAGTGAATTTTTCGCAACTTTTATAAGAAACCTGTCGTAATCCAATTCAGTCTTCTGACTTTCTCTAATTCTTTTGCGTTTTTCTCGAATCTGGTCCTTAAGTCCTTCACGAATGAAGAACTTTGGAGGTTCAGGAGGAGTTTTAGGAAGACTTTTGGGTCTTTCTAACAATTTTTCTACTTCGTTAATTTCTCTTCGCTTTTTTCGGTCTTCTATTTGCTTTTTGAGGACGTTAAAATGATGTTTTCGCATACTTTCCTTTAGCTGTTCTTCTTGTTTTTCGATTGAGTGCTGGACTCGTTGACGTGCTTCGGTTTCTTGGTGATAAGCTTTTTCTCCTTTTATTTTGTCTTGAAGGTCGTCGTAGGCTCGTTTGTAAGCAGCTTGAATCACTGGGCTGCCCACGTCTTTATTTAGAGATGAGTTGTTTAGGATTTTTGAAAGTTTTGCGATTCTGAGTTCTTGAGATGTCATTTTTAACTTATTGAATGATTGTAAGGAATTCTAAAATTTAACTAAAAATGAGTTGCTCTTGCTTAAATTAATCTATAGATAGTCAATTAGTTATTCCCCAGCTTCTGCAAAATCCTTGTAGAATATTTCAAAACTTGAGTATCTCTATAATTCAAAAGATGTTCAACAATATTCCTCAACCCAAGACTTTCAAACTCTTCCTTACACTGATGATAAACACATAAATTCCCAATAGAAAACAAAGCAACTTGTCTTGGACTTTGACTAGGTCCAGGGTCATTCCTGACGACTTCCAGCAGTTGTTTAAGCGCTCCATGTTTAATAAGTTCCGAGCAAAGCAAATCCGAGTTCCTAACAAAATTTCCAAGAGCTCCAGCAGCATTAGCCCTAGTTTTTTCTTCACTATCATTAAGCAAATCAACAAGTAACTTAACACAAGGTCTAAGATGTTCATAAAGTTTAGCATTATGAAACCCTGCATTTCCAACAGCAAAACAAGCGAATTTTCTAGTATTTCTATCAGGGTCTTTACAGCAGTTAATAGCAGCAGCGACAAGCCCATGTTCCAAAATCAAATCATAAAAAAACGACGAGTGCCTACAAATATTTCCAATTAAATTGCAAACTTTGCTCCTTATTCCCGAATCACGATGTTCAATAAGCCTTGCAAGGTCAGAGTAAATTCCGATTTGATGAATTAATTCATAATTTTCCTTCTGTAGTCTTGCTAACTGACTGATAAGTGACAAGGTGTCGATAATAGTGTGGATCGAGTTGTCCTGTGCCAGCAAGTTGTACTTGTTAATACAACTCATTCCCCCTGCTTGGATAAACTGTTGGGCAAAAGGCTTTCCTGGGTCATTATTCAGCACCAGTCTTGCCAGAAGACTAACAGCGATGCTCAAGTGTTCCTTGCTCAGATGCTTCATGATGTTCAACGTAATGCTGATCACCTCGCAGCTCGAAAACTCTTTATTAATCGACTCGATCTCCCGCGCGTAGGACTGAGTCGTGTAGGGCAAGTTGAAGATTCGCAGGACTTGAGCCACAATGAGACCTACAGCTGAAGGGCCCCCCCCACAGATGATCGGCCATTCTTGGATACTTAAAAGTTGATTTTCTTTTAAAAGAGCAGCCATGCTCTTTAATATCCCCTCTTGCATCATTTTTTGAAGTAACACTCGAAAGTCAGAGTAAATCGCGTCGTGAATGTAAGTTAAAAGCGAAATCACTCCCTTTGGAGAGATCTCACATCGAGGACTTAAAGAGTTGATTATTGAAATCACTAGATCTGGAATCACTTCAGCACTCGTCAAGAGAAAATCAGCTAAAGCTGCTTGGTTCTGCATTAATTTCGCAAGAACTCTTTGAATTAACAACACAGGTCCATCTGCGAAGCCCATAAACAAGCAGCCGTATCCACTGCCTTCTATTTTTTTAAGTTCTTCTTGACGAGAACTAGGAGATAAAAGCGTTGCAAGCATTCGAAGAGTAGAAGCTGATGTGAATTTATTTAAAATCAAATCAGCAGTCTTGGAATTCCCTGATTGGATCAGTTCTGCCGTCAAGCAAAGAGCTTCCATTGCTATTACTTGTCGATCACAAGGCGCGTAGAACGATTCAAACAAGTCCATGACGAGAGTCACGTCGATGTCGAGGTCAGTCACTTTTCTTCTAAGCGCCGCCATTTGTTTTAGCAGATGAGTCAAGATCTGCAATGAAATCCCAACAATAGTCACGTCTTCATGTCGTAATTGACTAGTGACTATCGATATAAACCCTCGATAAGACGTTAAAACATCTAAAGCATCTCGAGAAACTCGAATCATCTGTAAAATAATTCGAAGGACTGAAATTTTCGTCAAGTTTCCCTCGTCTTCAGTGGAAAACACGTCCATGAACAGTGGAAGCCAGGAAAATTCATTAAGATTTGACCAGATCAACTGACGGACTCCATCGAAGACGCTGAAGGCGTCGTTGAATTCAGAAACCATTTCACTTCGATTTCGCTTCCAAGGGAATAAAAAGACTTCGCCATTTGTTGGATGCACTGCGAAGGACAAGGTCTGGATAATGAGACGATGAAGGCCGAGGTTTTGATTTGTCTTGAGAAGACTGATCAGTTCTTTGAAGATGGAAGAGTCGCTCATTTCTTTGTAGACGTAAAGACAACGGACTGGAATTGTCCCTGCTTGTGATAAGATGACTCCTAAGGTTTTCACTGTGTTCATCTGAAGACTTAACACGTCGGAAGCGTTGGGATAAGCCAAAAGAGGAGAAATGACTGGAATCACACTTTTTACTAAGGTGTTGTCGAGACCTAAGGACTTGTTAAAGGTCGACTTGAGCATCTGACCGATTGATTTAATGCAGTCCCCTACCACATCGATAAGAACAGCTGAAGAAGAGTTCTGGTCCTGTTTAATGCATCTTTTCATAAATCCGATCAAACTCGTTGCAAGACTCGGCGACTTTAAAATGTCCAGATTCGGGTCTTCGCTTTTAGACCTGCTCATGACCTGTAATAAAATCTTCAAACTAAGCACGACCTGATTTTTCCTTTCTTTTGCATTACGTAAATCAGCAGTGGAGTTAAGTAAAGCTACAAATTTCTCTAAAAAGCCAGGATCATGACGTAACTTGCTACATCCTCCGTCATCTGAAGCTAAAACCTCGAAACGAGTCCAAAGATCGGGTGAGTCGCTCACAGCGCTTGTCATTTTCTTTGCTGGCTCTGAAGTTGAATTTTCAATACCTGCCCATTTTAAGTACTTGTCAGTCCTCATTTGTCTTTTCACTTTTTCTTCCTCGGTTTCTTTTACAAATGGATGGTCGAGCAAGTCAGGCCAGGCAAGTCTTTCTTGGGGAAGTTTATTTAGAAGACCTTTTAAAAAGCTTTTGAAGTCAGGGGACATGTTTTCAGGGAACTTTACTGGGTCTTTCACGATTAGGTTTATGAGAGTGTATATTGAAGTCGTGTAAAATGGAGGCTGGCCGACGTAGAGTTCGTAGATAATTACACCGAGACTCCATAAGTCAGCGGTGTGGTTGTATGGCATCTCTTGTACCAGCTCTGGAGCCATATAAAGAGGAGTACCTTTTATTGACGTCAGGACTATTGTTGAGGAACTCATCGCTCTAGCGAAGCCGAAGTCACATAGCTTCACTGTTCCATTCGCTGATATCAGAATATTTTGAGGCTTCATATCACGGTGGATGATACGGTGACTATGAAGGTAATGAAGACTTTGCACCAGTTGTTGAGCGATTTTTCTCACTTCTGACTCTGGCAAGTTGTGGTCATCTTCCAAGATTTCAAACAGTTCTCCTTGCGCGAATTCAGTAACTACACAGAACTCATGTGGAGTTTCAAATGAATCAAGCAGAAGAATGATATTTTCGTGGTGCAGCCCGCGGAGAATGTCGATTTCTTGACGAAGGTTATTCAGGTCTTTTTCCGTCTTTCCTCGCTTTGTGATGAACTTTAAAGCCACGATCTGCCCTGAGTATTTCCTGCGACCTTTGAATACTTTTCCGAAGGAACCTTCGCCGATTGGGTGAAGGACGTGATAGTTGTCCATTTTTGTATTGATATGAAAGTGGGGTATTATTATGATTTGCTGTTATTGTCAAGGGGAAAAAAATAAGTGCCTTGTTAATTCTTGTGAACATTGGTTTTGTTTGAAATGTGTTCAGTTTTTAGAAAGGAATTCAGTTCAAAAGTGCCCTATTTGTGTTGATTCAATGTTTTTGACTATTGATCAAGAGAGCTTTAAAGGAGATGATTGGAAGGTTGAGGAGGAAGATGAGAAGAGTAGGCCTCAGATGATCGAAAGTGTTTTTAATGGATTGATTAGTCAGAGGGATTTTGATTTGGAGGTACTTGAATGTATTCGATGCAGTTTGGATTATGCTAATGCTGAAAATATTTCTAATGAACTTTTAATGAATTTGAATGGAGATATTTTTGATCATTTGAACCTTGTGAAGAAATATAATTTAGTTGAATTTGACAGTAAACATAATTTTGATTACGTGAATTGCTCTTTGGCGAGTCAATGTCTTGAGAGTATATCTGATATTATTTTTGCGAGAGAAGAGTCGTTTTTTAATGAAGATGTTTGCTGGCTTGGAACAAAAATAAGTTTTTGCACTTTGACTCATGAAGCAGGATATTGTGATGATAAGTTAAAGATTACTTCTAATGAACCTATTTTACTTAAGGGGTTCGGATTCGGAGCATCTTATATTAAAACAAATTCTCTTAAAATTACGTCTTTTACAATATTCATGGGTGAAAAAATTGTTTTTGTTGATGAAAAAATTAACCCAAAACTCACAGAAGAACCCAGGTTGTTGATAAAGCATATTTTTAAAGAATCTATTATCTTGGACTCTGATGTTGAATATACTTTAAGATATCAAATAGAAGGTAAGACTATTTATCTTTTATCAGAAACAAAGAATAATTTTGTTTATAAGGATTATTCAATACAAATCGCAAATGATTCTGGAGGAGTTTGGAGCATTTTTTTAGTATTTGATAAGAGTAAATAATTGAGTTAACAACTATTTATAATTTCAGCTCCTAAAATTTTAAATAATAACACGATGAAAGAAAAAATACTATTAATTTATAGCTTCTTGATATCTTAGGTTTATTAAATAATAATAAAAGCTTTTAATTCTTTATTTTTCAAAATCGCATGACCTCCAAATACTGATATAGATTGTTTTGATTTATTGCGAATCATAGTATGAGGTTCAATTATCACTTATGATTAGTATCTTATCTAAATCATTTTTAGTTTGTTATCATCTATCGATGTGCTTAAATATAATCTTTAATTAACATCTGCTTTAAGGTAATGATCCCTTTCTCATATAAACTAAATAATTGGAGAAGCTGATTTATTTCTAGTGTGATACTTAGAGGGTTGTGTCTATTGCAAACTCGTAAGGACGTAAGTTTTGTTTGAGCTGTATCAGAATTTTAATAGAAATTCCCAGACTATGTGCCTTGTTTGCAGTGAATCAATTTTTTTACAATTGATGAAATGGTTTAAACTCAATAGAAAATGAAGAAGAATATTCTGCAGTAGTATAATCTCAAATCAATTACTTGATACTCTTTATAACATTTTTGCCATTTAAAGGTAAAGAAACTTGATTCTAATACTTGAGAATATTAAATGCAGTCTTGACTATTGTAATACTCACGCGATATCAAATGTGATTTAAAAGTCCCAATTATGTTGAAGAGTTTTAGAACACCTTTTTCAAATTAATACCCAATCACTATCAAGTCACTTACAATAATTTTAGGTGAAGATATTTTCTATAGTGAACAGAATTTCAATCTAAAGCCAAGTGGCTAATAAAGAATATGGATGAAGCATATATTAAAGAATTAGTTATTCTAGACCCTAATGTTGAATCAAGGAACATAATTGAGTGCTGGGACATTGTTTTTGGTTTTAATGAAAGTCTATAGTGAAAAAAATAAGTGATTACTGATTAAATAATTACTTCATAAAAGCGATTCATTCAATATCCTAATATCAAAGCACTTGATAATTATTATACTTCAATAAAATTTATATCAAATTTCGAAAAATTCTTAAATCACTTTTCCTTGAATCTTCAAAATTTGAAATTTTTAATCAAACAATTTATAATCCAATATTAAACCCTATACTCACCATTTCATAACTTCTATTAATTACTGCAATAATCACAAAAATTATAAATGGTAAAAAAAATCCCGCCAGCCTCACCTCCACCAAATGAAAACCCTTTATTCACAACCCGAGTAAAACTTTCTAGAATCGGTTCAATCCAGCCTCGTCGGAACCTACGATTTTACGTGCGATGGGCAGAATACATCCAAATCCAGCGAAAACGTAAACTTTTACTAAAAAGTTTGAAAATTCCTCCAGCACTGAACCCGTTCTACAGTCCTCTGGGTATAAACACGACCTATTCATTATTCCGACTACTAAGAAAATACAAACCCGAGACTCGTTCATCAAAATGCGCGCGTTTAAAAGCTTTATCCGAAGCTATCATTTCAAAAAAGGTCCCTTCATCATCTCCAAAGCCAGTTGTTTTGAAATTTGGACTGAAACACGTGACTTCACTCGTTGAAAAAGGTCTTGCAAAGCTGGTAGTGATCGCTTGGGACGTGGATCCAATTGAACTTGTAGTCTGGCTTCCATCTCTCTGTGAAGCGATGTCAGTTCCTTACTGCATCATAAAAAATAAAGACCGATTGGGTAAACTCACGGGGACTAAGACCTGCACTACTATTGCATTGACTGAGGTGAGACAAGGAGATCAAAGCAATTTTGACCAGTTAGTATTGGAAATAAACAAGTACTTCACCAACGACACCTACTTAAAACGTTGGAAATACCCTGAAATGGGTTATAAAAGATCAGAAAAATTAAGAATTATCCATGAGGAACTATATAAACAATGGAGTATTAAATATTCAATCGAATTCTAATTACCTGTTTTATAACTTTCTTCTCTAGTAATTTTTTTATCTTTTTTCTTTTTTTCTTTTGATTTTTCGACGAATTTCTTTTTCTTCTTGGTGACTTTGACTTCGTCATCTTCTCGATAAGGAGCGATTTTCTTAAGACTGACAAGTTTATTCAACTTTTTATCCTCCCACTCAAAGATCTCATCAGTGGTGAGTCCATAGTCCCGAGGTCTAACCTGCCGATACTTGAATCTACAAGGTACCCCAGCGACCATATCTTCATAATCAAGAGCTTCAAGTTCTTTCCACAAGTCCTGAACACTTTTCAGCTGATGTGGATGAGAAGTGCTTTCAAGACATTGTTCACAAACACTAAAGTCATCACATTGTGTGCAGTCAAACTGCATTTCACGAGAAATGTCTTTTCCACAGTCATCACACAAAACTTTAACAACATTCGAAGGCGGTGCACAGCCAAGAGGTACTTTCAAGCGCTTTAATCGATGCTCATGAACGACCTTCGCCCGGCAAGCCTCGCACAATGTGAAATTCGGGCATTCAAGGCAGTCAAAGCGCCAGCGATTTTCAGGAATGCCTTCTTCGCAGCCGTCGCATAACCACCAGGTGCCCTGGGTGCCTTCCTTGAGACTTGCAGGGATTTCAGCGGTTTGCTCGATTCTTAGAACGTCGACGTCGTTTTCTTGAACCTTTTCAATGTCGTCTGGGTCTACCATAGGACGGTCTTCGACTTGATAGTAAGAATCGTTGAACATCTGAGACATTTCTTTGTCGTACTCTGCTGGGTCGAAGTCTTTTTCAAATGTTTCTGCCTGCATTAAGGGTTTAGTACCGGCGAATTTTTCGATTAGGGAAAGTTTTGAAGCGATTTCAGCTTTTTTTAGGTTTTTTAAACGTTTTATTTCTTCGGCTCTTGAAAGTTTTTCTTGTTCTTTTCGTTCTTTTTTTAGTTCTCGCTGAGTTTTTCGGGTTTCTGACTTTTTTCGTACTGATTGGTCGATGTTTCGAGGGTAGGCTGTTTAAAGGTTACATTTTAGTTTATCGAAACCTTCTTCTTCAAATCGGAAGTTGTAAGCAGTTTCGAATTTTTCAGCTTCATTTGTCTTTTTCTCATCTTCCTCTTCTACAATCTCATCATAAGTAAGTAACTTTTCATCAGGTTCCTGCCACATCTTCTTCAAAACGAAGTTTTTCAAGAACTGGTCATCATGACTTTCACTTGTTCCCCAGAATTCTTTTAACTTTTTTAGTTCTTTCTTGTCCTTAGTGATTTCCTGCACAGCTTCAATTAAATCATCTTCTGAGTCCTTTTTTGAGTCCTGCTTGCGAGGCTTGAGCAGGTCCTGGTCTTTATCAAGGTTTTCCCACTGACTGACTGCAGACAAAAAGTCATCTTTCAGCTCTCTTTGCTTCTGGACTTCAGTGTTTGGCTTGTCAGTCGTCGGGTTTAAAAGACTTTGCCTGAGTTGGTCTTTGTACCTGACAGGCTTCACTTGTTTCCCTTCTTTTCCTTGTTTTAAGGACTTCTCTGAAGAAGTCTCAAAGTCAGAGTCACTGAAAGCTTTGTAGTCCGGGTCTTTCAGTGCCGGGTCACTCGTCTTTATCATTGTCATGAGCTTTAAAAACTTGGAGTTGGCCTTCGAAGTCAGCAGCTCCGCTGAAGAGTCCTCACTTTCCGATGATGAGACTTCAGAGCCTGAGTAAAGATGAAGTTCTTGTGCACGCTCCTTCGCCTTTTGAATCTCTTCTCGACGCTTTTTCGCCTCGAATGAACGGGCGAACTTCGAGTTCACTTGAAGGGCTTCAGGAATGTCTTTGTCAAGAATTCCTTTGAAGTCCATTTAAAATGTTATTAATTTAACTTTACTTTCACTGCTCGAGTCACTTCGACTACCCCTTCTGACTCGCTTTCGTATTTTAAAAGAATTTGAACTGGACTTCTGCAGTAAAAACACTTTTGGTTCTTTGCCCAGGTCTGACAAGAACACTCGAAACAGGCTCCTCCGTGACCACAGTTCATGAAGATGGAGTTTGGAGGGTTTATACAGCAAATTAAACAGAGTTTAGAAATTTCAAGGCTTGAATCGTGGGAAAAATTTTGGAGTTCTTCTGGGTCTTCACTTTGAACTAGGAAGAAATTGGAGGAGAAATGCTTTAGTCTTGATGGGAAATTTTCAACGTCGATTAGAGTGATTTGGAGTTGATCGAGGTTGAGTAAGGAGTTTCTTGATTCGGTGAAAAATTGAAAGCTTGGAGTGCTGAAGTGGCAGACTAGCCAGTCCCTTTTTATAAATTACGTCAAAAGATTTCTGAGAATCCATGTGAAAATAGCAAGAACAACAAAATACAACAAAAACACCAAAATAGCAACCTTAACCCCATTCCACTTATCCATATCCAATTCCCTAGAAAGACAAAAAAACAAGTAAAATCCACAAAACCCTGCGCAAATCAAAGCAGCGCCGATCCAAATCCTTCCAACAGCTTCATTAAAATCTTCTCTATTTCTCCTATAAAATATCTTCTTAAAGCCCTTAGCAAGCTGCAGAGCTCCAAAGACCAAAAAAACCAAAATTTCAATCCAAACAGACCAAAAAACAAAAATCCAGTCCATCTGAATGACTTGAATATCCTTAAGCCCTGCGAACAAAACCGCCATAAAAGCGACAAGTTGTATACAAATCTCTAGTTTAGAAGAAAAATAGTTGATTCTATGATAATTTTTCACTTTAAACAATAGAAAAACCATCATATTTGCCAGCAGAGGGCAGAGGCTTATGACCAGCTGAGCTTCTGGCACGTAACTTATGAACATCAAATAGAAAATGAACAGGAATGAAAAAAAACTTAGCAGAAGCTCTTTGATGAAAAATTTTTTGCTTCCGAGGGCCTGGGTCTTTGCTAGTGTCGTCATTTGCTTCACTATTCGAAGCAATTGGACAAGAGATGCCGCCGCGAAGGGCACTGGCTGAGGAACCAAACCGCTTAACCATAGAATAGTAAAGAGGAAAAACACTGCCAAATGCAAGAAGTGCTCACACCAGATCAAGACCTGGCTGAGAACTGCCTCTTTGTTTCGTTGCAGTTCGTATCCTAATCTTTGTGCTGGATTATTACTGATGATCATATTTATTTATAAAAGATTTGTGTGAATAGATTATATTAGAATGTTCTATGGTTAAAGATGTGAAAACTGGAGATTTTGAAATTAGTTTTTTTTAAGAATTTTAGGATTTAGAATTGGTTTTTTTTAGGAATGAGGGTTTTTTGAAGTGAGGATTTTTTCTTGAAAAGAGAGATTTTGATTGGCTAAGAATTTGATATCAAGAGCAGATTTTTTGATATAATTTAGTGATTTTTAATGTATGGGTGAGATCCTAGCTAATCTTGCTCATTAGGAGGCTCTCAAATTCTTGCAAGTCGATTACTCCGTCCCCGTTTTTATCTACGTCTTGAATTATTTGAGCCCAGATTCCATCACTACTGACACTTCCTCCAGCAAGGATTTTTCTAAGTTCTTCAATTGTGATGGTTCCACTCCCATTCTTATCAAACATATCAAAAGCTCTTTTAAGATACCCTTTATTGTTTCTAGTTTTTCCATCCAAGCTAGCTTTCAAAAACTCAGTATACTCCACATATCCATTATTATCAGTATCAACCTGAGCAAAAATGCGATTAACCTCATTCTGTGCTTCATCTTCTCCCATTTCCCTAATAAAATAATCAATAAGTTCCTTGCGACTAAGTTTTCCATCTCCATTACCATCCATTTCCTTGAAAACATTTCTCAACTCTTTATTTTCAGCGACAGTCAAACACTGAGTAGCAATAAAACTATTAACAGCTTCCTTCAACTTATTATTCTTGCTGAAGCCTTTCAAGTTATCCAAGGCATGAGTGACAATTTTTTTCGACAAGTTTTCCTTTTTTACCCTTCTCTGGAGCCAAGGGTCTTCTAATGCTTCTTGAGCAGAAATCCTGACATCAGGAAGAGCAAGTAACTTAAAAATAAGATCTTTTGCTTCATTAGAGACACTTTTCCAAACCTCATCTTTGAAATGATAAGAACATTTTTTTACTTTTTCTATGATTTCATCGTCGGACTTGCCGTCAAAAGGCGGCTTTCCGGATAAGAGCATGTAAGTGATGACCCCGCAGCTCCATAAGTCGCACTTTTCTGTGTAAGAACCTTTTAGGACCTCTGGGGCAATGTAATAAGAACTGCCCACTGGAACTCGTATCCGAGAACCTGGGTTTAAACGTGTCGCGTGACCGAAGTCGACTAGTTTTAGGTTGAGAAGGTCGTTTTTGTCCTCGAGAAGAATGTTCTCAGGTTTCAGGTCACGGTGCACGATTCTTTTGCTGTGGAGGTAAGCTACTGCTGAGAATAACTGATGAAGAATTGACGCTGCCACGTTTTCGTCGAAGTACTCTTTTTTTAGAATTTCTTCGAATAGCTCGCCACCTTCGCAGTGCTCCATCACAATGTAGTACTTTTTATCGTCTTCGAAAAACTCGAAGATTCGGATTATACTTGGATGGTCAAGAGTCCTCAAAATATTCAACTCATCAACCAGCATTTTTTTCATTCCATCAGTATTAGCCAAGTCCTTTTTGAATATCTTAACAGCCCGATGATCTCCAGTCTCTTTATGAGTGACAATCCTAACATCCCCAAAACTTCCACTTCCAAGAAGCCTTCCGATTTTATAAACATCTTGAAAAGGTTTAGAGTTCGTAGCAATAAAATTATTCGGGTCAACAATAATTTCAGGTAAAATTTTCAATTTTTTTCCAGTGCTATTCATCGCTGTTGAATTCCCACAGCCCATAATTATCTAAAACCAAATCACCCTTCATTAAATACAATTAAAACTAAATAAAAAACATGTCACTCAAAAGTTTTGAAATTTTAAACAAAATCGGCGAAGGAGCCTATTCAGAAGTTCACAAAGTCCGACGAAAAAGCGACGGGATGATCTACGCTTTAAAAAAGGTGAAATTCGGATCATTGACTGAAAAAGAAAGAGAAAATTCAGTAAATGAAATCAGAATTTTAGCTTCTATCGCCCATCCCAACGTGATCACCTTCAAAGAGGCTTTTATTGACGAGGGTTCCAACCAGCTTTGCCTTATAACTGAATTCGCTGACGGTGGAGACCTACTTCAAAAGATTTCATTGATAAAAAAGCGCCGAACTCATTTCGCAGAAGCTGAAATCTGGGACATCTTCGTGCAGACTTTAAAAGGTCTGAAAGCTTTGCATGATTTGAGTATTTTGCACAGGGATATCAAATGCGCCAATGTCTACTTGAATCAAAACGGTTGCATTAAAATCGGAGATATGAATGTTTCGAAAGTGGCGAAGATGGGATTGCTTTACACTCAGACAGGGACTCCTTATTACGCCAGTCCTGAGGTGTGGAAGGACAAACCTTATGATTCCAAGTCGGATATTTGGAGCCTTGGATGCGTTATTTATGAAGTCGCTGCACTTTGTCCGCCTTTTCAGGCAATGGACATGAAGGGCTTGTATAGGAAAGTGATAAGTGGCGATTACCCAGCGATACCAAATATGTACTCTGAAGATCTTTCAAGGATTATTCGGTTGATGTTAAAGGTCGACCCCAGGAATCGTCCGAGTTGTGAAGAGCTGTTGATTAACCCGATTGTTTTGAAACATTGTGAGACTTCTGAGCCTCTAGCTCAAAATGAACTACTCAATACTATAAAAATTCCAAAGCAAATCAATGCTCTTACGAAAAGTCTTCCTGCTTCGAATTATAACTCTCAGAAAATAAGTCATAAGTACCCAGAAGCTTTTCATAGTCCTCCGAAAAGTGTGACGGAACCTATTGAAAGAATTGATCGACTTAATAGAATTGACCGGCGAAATGAAAAATGTAAGAAAAAATTAGATAATCCACCGTATATTGCTTATCATAACCCTTTTAAGCAAGATACTGTGGCAAAACAAGTCCAGGCGCTTAAAGAACAGTATGACAAACTGCCTGCTAGTCTTCCACCGATTCGTCCAGTTTACAACCGGGTAAACGTGAAGCCCAGCTGGTGGGGGTAAGTAAGAGTAAATGGGAGATTAGTTTAAAACTGCAACTGAATGACAAGCTCATCTTCCAGTTCAAGCCCTCCCAATTTTCTCGCTTCTAATAAAAGAAACTTCTTGTCTGGATATCTGGAATCATTTTCTTTTGTTATCAGCTTCAGTTTCTCGAACTTCCGTTTTAACAGCTCGCATCGAGACATTCTTCGCAGGTCTCGAATATCAAAAAAAATCTTCTCAGCTGCAAGTAAATCGCCTTGATCAAAGAAGTAGTTTCCCACAAGTTCAAAGCTACTGAAACTTCTTGTCTTGAGTTCAAGACTAGAAAAGTATTTAAAGTAAAAATAAGCCTCGATGTCTGTATTATACTCAGGAAGAACATCGAAAAAATTCTTCAGAAGTCCACAGTGAAGAGCTCTTTCATAGTAAAAAGGAGATAAAAGCTCAGTTTTTGCTAAAATCTTGAAAAATTGCTGAGATTTTATTATAGAAACAATCGATTCACCTTTAAATGACGTGGGGTGGCCTGTCAACTCGATATGTTGAAGAGTGGTTTGGAATAAGTTACTTTCTAGGTGTTTTGACTGATGACCTGATAAAATTATTTTCAAGAACTTTCCTGTGACCAGTGTAGGAAGTACCAAAATCGTGTTATAGTTCTCTGATAAATCTACTTCATACGTCTCAGACTCCCATTTAAAACTATCTGAAGTCTCCCCAATCAATACTTTTACATGTTTCGGCGCAAATAACACACTCAGATTACTGATAAGTCTGAAAACTTTAAAGCTAAATGAAAAAATAAAGCAAAACTCGGAAAGTTCCAATAAAATCTCTGACTCGTTGTCTTCTAAGTCACTTGAAACTGAAACACGAAACAAGTTGCAATAGTGGATAAAGTTTTTACTTGTATCTTTAAAGCTTGGACTTGAAGAAGATATTGAAACTATCTCAAGTTTCTCTGGATTTTGCAAGAATGAGTAAATTTTTATCATTTCTTCGTAAGATGAAAACTCTGAGTTCGCAAGAGAAAGATTTCGAAACAACTTCGAAGCCTTGTTAAAGTCGAAGAAAGGTCCTGAGTGGTAAGAACTGGTTTTTTCTGCTTTGAATAAGAAATTCCAGAAGTCAGGTTTTTTTATAAGTTTCTTGAATTTTTTATTCAAACAAGAACATTCTAGGATTTCTGATAAGTCCAGGTAAGACAGGACTTCTCGAATCAGGAAAATAGAGAATTTGTCCATTATTGTAAAATTTTAGAGGAAGGAATGGAACAAGAAAGCTTTTGAGATATTGATTTAATAGTTGGTAATATTTTGATCATAATAAATGACGAGTACCATACAGATAACAACAGCTGAGACTATTGAAAGACTTTTCGAATCAAAGACAATAAAACATGAGTTTTGGGACTTTTTTCAATCATCTGAAAATGCCATCCCTTTTAATACCCCTACAGAAGCTGATCTTTGTTTCAAAGATTTTCCAGGCTGGACCAGTACTGATGGTTCCGATAGTGTCTCTGAGACGATGCTGTCTCTCAGTCGTGCTTTGCAATCGCAAACACTTTCTGATCTGGCAGATTTTGAAACTAATGCTGCGATTTCTTTCGAAGAAAATACCGAAGCAGACCCTGAAGCCTTCTGCTTGGATATCGAAGAAGGAATTTCCTATTCTTCAACATCATAATTTTTCTAACCTAAAAAAATCTAAACACTTCAATCCTCTAATCCTCCAATAAATCCCTTATCACCCTAAACTCTTAATTACGCCTTTCTGCTACTTAGCATAAAAGTTAAATCATGTAAATCTCGTTTTGCCTGAGACTCAGGAAAGATTTCATCGACTTTTTTCCAGCTTTTCTGAATGACTTCATTTCCAAAGTCTTCACAATACTTTAAAGCGTCAGTTGACTTGATGATGTCAAGAGCCTCGTTGACTAGTTGAATGTTATTAGTCCTCATACTCAAGATTTCCTTGAGTCTTGCTGCTTTTTCAGGTCTTTGCTGCATGGCGCGAATGACCATCAAAGTTTTTTTACCTTCAGTGATATCTTCTCCGACATAACTACGTCCTTTAGCGTATTCTTCAGATGTGAGATTGATTAAATCGTCAGTGATTTGAAAGCTGATGCCAATGTTGTCTGCATGTTCAATTACTGCAGAGCTGATACGAGAATCAGACTGAGCAACAATGAGAGGATACCTGACTCCAAGTCGAGAAAGGACTGAAGTTTTATTACAAATCATTCTAAAATACTGGTCTGGGGTGGGGATATAGTCGTTGTTGTTCCATTCAATATCAGTTGCTTGTCCTAAATGCATCAAAAATATTTCATCAATAGTTGCCTTGATGAGTTCATCTTTGACTTCTTTACTAAAACTTGTCTTGTATAAATAGCTCAAAGCTGAGAAATAACAAGCACTTCCAGAGTTAACTGCTCTGTCAACACCGTAAAGTAAATAAGTGCAAGACTTCCCTCTTCTTTTTAAGCTTTTATCTTCAAGGTCATCATGGATCAGCACTGCATTGTGGATGAAATCAACACATTGGCCAAGAGGAAGCATTTGCTCTCGAGGAAGGCCGAGTATATCAGAGATCATCATGGATAAGCTGGCCCTCCAAGCTTTTCCTCCTCTTTCTAGCATATCATGAGTGGGTACTGCATAGCACTTGGTAATGGCAGCAGTATCAAAATCACTGGAAAATCCCATATTCGAATGAGTAACTTCTTTAGGAAGGATCATCTCGAAGCCAGTGTTTTTCAATAGCTGGAGATAATTATCCAAAAACTTCATAGATGACCTTCGAGACAAAAACATTATAATCTATTCTAATATATCCGTTTTAGTTCTTCATTGAAAACTTTTTCTCGGTAAGCAAATCATTCAGAATGCCTCGGCCAAGTTGCAAGGTCCGGGAATATTGAACTGAAATTCTAGAAGCACTACTTGATGACTGTTCTTTAGTTTCTAGTTGAAATGGGTACTTCACTTGTTTTACGTAGGTATCTCCAGACTCTTCATTGAAAACACAAGTCAGTAAGTCTTTTGAAAAAAGGACAAATCGAGGACTTGAGGTCTCGATCAACACTGGCTCTAGTTTCAAGTTGAAAACGAAAACTTCTGAATATGAAGTTAAGATCAAGAAGTTCTTACATGTGGAAATTAAGATGTCTGAATAAGGCTTCATTATAACTTCAGAAGCATCAGTCGACTCGGCTTTACTTTCAATTAAAGCAAGTCGAAACTGGTTCTCACGAGTTAAAAACGCGACTTCCTTTGAGTTGATTAAAACAACTGACTTGATATCAGGTATGCTAGGGTTGAAAAAGTTGATTTCTTTTCGGACTATCACCTGATTTTCATGCTCATAACCAATGAATGCTTTTCTGATTGAGTTGCTGAAGTAAACCAGGTTATCGCGAGTGGACCCATCAGCGAAGACTGTGCTGAAATCGTCAATAGTAGTGGAACTCATCAAAGTAATCAGTTCTTTCGAAAACACGCAGATGATTTGGTTAGTTTCTTTCAAGGCTATCGTTGCAAGGACTTCATTTCCACCTAATGAAAGAACTTGTTTGAGTTCCAGGTCCTCATCATTTAATACAAACTCGCTCAAGACTTCCCACATTGTGATCTGATTGTTAACACCTGGCAGTTGTTTTATTAAAAGAGTTGATTTGCAGGGCTTTAAAGAGTTAATTGAATTTATAAGGGTTTGCTTCAGTTGCCTTTCAATTCCGTATAAAATTGTTGTTTCTTCTGCTTCAAATTTCTTCATGTTGGTCTTTATTATTTCTAAAATGATTTCTTCCTTGTCGAGACTGAAGCCAGTGATGAATGAAGAAAATTTATCAAAAAATAAAGTAGAGATTTTTTCAGGGTTAATTACTTCCATCATCATCGCTTCTGTCAAAAATATATCTGTTCGTTCTTCTAATGTCACGTCTTTTATCAAGAAACGACTTAGTAAAGGCGTGAAATGGAATTTTTTCTTAGCGGATTCTAAAATGTTCACTGATGTTGTTCTTACTAATTCGATCTTTTGTGAATAAAACTCGTCATGAAGTGATTGAACATGATTTGTAAAGTCTTCAAATCCGATTTTTAGGTTGCGGAAGTAACTTTTAATGCTTATCATGAATTGGCTGATTAATTTTTTCACTTCTTTGTCGTTTCCTCTTTTCAATTGTTTGAAGTGGTTGATGAATGTTTTTATGATTTCGTTTAGTGAACTCTTGTCTTCAAGTTTAAACTCTGTGAACTCTTTGGTGACTTTCCAAAAGTAATAATTCGCCCCGTAAGCCTGAAACTTCATATCAGAACAAAAGCCTATATCTTGAAAAAGTTTATCCATTAAATATAGACTATTAATATTCCTAAAACTTAGCGAATTACAGGTGTATGTAAGAAGGAAAAGTCATCTATGAATCAATTCAGCAGACACATTGATAGTTGTAAAATTATTCCTTTTATCCTTCGAGTGTTTTTCTTTCTTAAAAAATTAGAGTTTATTCTTTGAATCTTTTAATTATATCACACCCAAAAGCTTTAATGCTATCGCCCCATTCAAGATTTATTCACCATTTTCGTGTCAAAAAATTCACTCTAATGCATCTTTCAAGTTCTTCAGCAGTGGAGTCCTCAACAAAACAGTTCGTATTTTAATAAATATTCTTTCGGTTATTTTCTAGATAATTCTCTAAATCTCAGATGGTCCCTTCAATATTGTTGTCGTAGTTTTTCCCAAATAAATTTTTTCAAGAGAAACTTTGAATGCTTTCTTTTACTTCCACATCACCAGTTCCTTTAGTTTGACCTTTTGACGAGTTTAGCGTATCCTTCTCATGATTTTTAAGTAAAACTAGTCAGGGGGCAACTTAAAGGTCTTGATTGTTGCAACCTTCTCGAGCATCTAAATTTTTCTTCTTTTTCCGCGCGGCTTTGCCGCGCCAGAAGACTTGAGTATCAATAAAATTCTGATGTTGTTTTCGAAAGTAAAGTTTCAAGACAGCATCAACAAGAAATTTACTTAAGAAAAGATATTCTCTTTCTTTCGCTTATAACCGTTCTCGATACTTTTCCCTAATAATCTGCAACTTAGTTCTACTCATCTCATCAAGAACGGTAGCAGTTTTTCTTTATGCACAGTTTTGACAGCTCTTTGATTCTTTCAATTTTTTCTAAGGATTTCTGATTATTGATAAATTCGCAAGTTTATTAATTTCATCTCTTCGCTTTTCGTTTATTGGTTGAAAACGTTTGACATACTGATTGAGCTTTTGGATTAAGAAGACTATTGAGACTGCTTAGCGAATTCAGTATTCTTTCTAGTTTTAACTTATTTAGTTCGATATTAGCAGAAATCACCTTCTGCGCAATGAAGTCTTCACAAAGAATGAGAAATGAAAGAATTATTTGATAAAGTTTTGGAGTTAAACTCTGATATCTCAGAAAAATATAATTGAGTGAAATTCCATTTGAAAAAAAAAAATGATTCGTTTTATTTATTATATTATGATTACGATACAAATAACGACAGAAAGACAATTCTAAGTATTCTAATTAAAATTCATTATTAGTAATTTTGAACTTTTTAGATCCTTTTAGAACTCGATCCATTCTATTTTCCTATCAAGGTGGTTTCACTTGAAAGATTTTCAATTTTATATATTTTTGGTGGTCCTGAGGGTGATGGTCACATTTGAAAATTTTCCAGGTTAATTCAGACTTGAGGCTACAATCATGCCTTCAGACTTTTGGCTAGATTTAGAAATAGCTGTTTCTGATCAAATAAACTTTTGAATTTTACCTTCAATAAAATCACCTCTTTATTTGTGCCAATACTCCAATAAACTCCTTATCACCCTAAACTCTTTATTTACGCCTTCCTGCTACTAAGCATAAAAGTTAAATCATGTAAATCTTGCTTTGCCTGAGACTCAGGAAAGATTTCATCGACTTTTTTCCAGCTTTTCTGAATGATGTCAAATCCAAAGTCTTCACAATACTGAAAAGCGTCAGTTGACTTGATGATATCAAGAGCCTCGTTGACTAATTCAATGTTATTAGTCTTCATACTCAAGATCTCTTTAAGTCTTTCCGCTTTTTCAGGTCTTTGTTGAATGGCACGAATGACCATCAAGGTTTTTTTGCCTTCAGTGATATCCTCTCCGACATAGCTGCGTCCTTTGGCATATTCTTCAGATCTGAGATTGATCAAATCGTCGATAATTTGAAAACTTATGCCAACGTTGTTTGCATGTTCAATTACAGCAGAGCTGATGTGAGAATCGGACTGAGCAACAATGAGAGGATACCTTACTCCAAGTCGAGAAAGGACTCCGGTCTTGTTGCAGATCATTCTAATATACTGCTCTTGAGTGGGGATATAGTCGCTGTTGTTCCATTCAATATCAGTTGCTTGTCCCAAATGTATCATCATCATCTCGTCAATCGTCGCCTTGATAAGTTCATCTTTGACTTCTTTACTGAAACTTGTCTTATAAAAGTAACTCAAAGCTGCAAAATAACAGGCACTTCCAGTGTTAACTGTCCTATCCACCCCAAATAATAAATAAGTGCAAGGCTTGCCTCTTCTTTTCAGACTTTTATCTTCTAGGTCATCATGGATTAGCGTCGCATTATGAATGAAATCAACACATTGGGCAAGAGGAAGCATTTCGTCTCGAGGAAGGCCGAGCATATCAGATATCATTATGGATGAGCTGGCCCTCCAAGCTTTTCCACCTCTTTCAAGCATATCGTAGGTGGGGATTGCAAAACTTTTGGTTATTGCTGCAGTGTCGAAATCACTGGAAAAACCCATATTAGAGTGATTAACTTCTTTTGGAAGAATCATTTCGAATCCAGTTGTTTTCAGTAGCTGCAGGTAATTATCCAAAAACTTTGTAGATGACCATCGAAACACTAACATTATAATTTATCGATATATGCGTTTTTTTTCTTACTTCAAAATAATTTTTATCAGTATTTTCGATATGATGCCTTTGGTAGCTCTAATGTTAGAGAATATTGGATTTAAATACGAATAATACTTTTTTAAGACTAACTTTCTTGTTTCCAACTGAAAAGCGTACTTCACTGTTTTATTTAGGTATTTAAAGACTCTTCATTGACACCAGATAATTTGAAGACTAAGAAATTGAGGATTTTAAGGCTTTATAAGGACTTTCCTCTAGTTTCAAGTTGAGCACGATAGCCTCTGATATTAAAGTCAAGAAGTTCTTTCAAATAAGAAGAAAAACTCTTGAAATTGAATTCATCACTACTTCAGAAATTCTGTCAAGTCGTGTTTGCTGTTGACTTAAGCAATTTTGATAGGCCTTCATTAGTTAAAGGTGTTACTTCCTTTTAATTGATTGAAAATCGAGTTGATGCCAATGATGTTTGGTTAAATATTTAATACGCAGAAGATAAATAGTTCATTTAGACATATTCTATGTCTCTTCATTAAGACAAACTGACCCATGATCTCAAATTATGACCTTATTTAGACTGTCTGGCTTTAAAAGAAGCTAACTTAGAGAGCTTGACTAATTTATTACAATTCTAAGAGTTACTTCAGTTGTTTTTGAATTCAAAAAAAAAATAGTCGTTTTTCTGATTCTAATTTATGAAAATTATTTAAAATATTATCTAGGATGTTTCTTCCTTGTCGAAACTAAAGCTAGTGATGATGAATATTAAAAGAAATTAATTTTTAATATTTCGTCAATATCATTATCATCATTTCTGTCAAAACATTTTATCTCTCTCCTCCTATGCCAGGTCTTTATCAAGAGTTGACTTAATAAAGGCCTGAAGTGATATTTTTCTTATCAAATTACAAATTTTCACTGATGTCTCCCTGCAAGCTCGATCTTGAGTGAATAAACTATTCATGGAGTGATTGAATATGATGTAAAGTTTTCAAATCAGATTTTTAGATTGCTGGAGTAGCTTTCAACGGAGTCATCTACTGGTTGATTAGTTTTTGACTTCTTTAATATTTCCTCTTATAATCGGCATAAGTGGCTCATGAATGTTTTTCTGATTTCGTTCTGTGAACTCTTTTCTTCAAGTTTAAGTTCAGTGAAGGCTTTGGTGACCTTTCTAAAAGTACTTAAAATTCTAATCCTTGAACTCATCATCAAACCACATCCAACACCCTTCGAAACCATCATCCATTAAATATAAACCATAAAAACTCCTAAAACTTAGCAAATTCCAGTCGTCTTTCCCTATACAAATTAAGTTTATACTCTTGAATCTGTTCCAAAATATTAGACCCAACAGCTTCAATATCATCATCCCAATCAAGATTCATCCACCATTTCTTCGGGTCAACAATTTTACTCTTATGTATCTTCCTTGCTTTCAAAAGTTCTTCACCAGTAGGATTCTCAACAAAATAATTCAAATTTTTATTAAGACTCTTGCTTTCAATGAGTGCCTTAATAATCCTCTGTATTTCCAACCGATCCCCTCGACGTTGTTGTCTAAGTTTTTCCCATGCGACTTGTTTCGACAAGAACTTTGAATACTTTTCTTTATATTCTTCTAAATCTCCATTTCCTTTAAGTCTGACCCTTTTAACAAGTTCCGCATGTCGTTCTTCACTGATTTTTGAGTAAAAAGAGTCAGGAGGCAACTTATAAGTCCTAATTTTTTCAACTTTCGCGGGTGGTTCTACTTTCCGAATGTTTTTAATCTTCCTCCGCGCGGCTCTGCCGCGCCAAAAAGCTTGAATGACGATAGCGGCTTGATGTTGTTTTCGAAGGTAAAGTTTTAAAACAGCATCGGCAGGAAGTTTACTTAAAAAAAGATATTCTCTTTCTTTAGCTTCAAGACGTTCTCGATGTTTTTCCTTGATGATCTGCAACTCAGCTCTTCTCATCTCATCAAGAACTGCAGGAGTTTTTCTTGACCTGCGATTTCTGACGGCTCTTTGAATGATTCTTGCTGCTTGATCAGGGGAGTATCTCATTATTTATTAAAATTTGCAAATTTATTAAAGTCATCTTTTTCCTTTTGGGTTGAGTCGGTCGATGACGGTTGACTCGTTGATGGAACTTTTTGGGGTAAGACTGTTGAGGCTGCTTAGAGTATTCAGCATTCTTTCTCTTCTTAAAGCATTCAACTCGATATCAGCTGGAACCACCTTCTGCCCGATGAAGTCTTCACAAAGACTTAGAAGTAAAAATTTGAACAGACCTCTGGAAAAGATTCCAAGGAACTGACTAAAATTCATATATTGAGAAATTTTCTCAAAAGCCTTTTTCACTTCAGATGAAGAGGAAAATACACTGATTTTTACCAGAAAGTTACAAACTGCTTCAGATGGTGCAAAGCCGTTTTTTGCTGAGCAGATCTGAGCCCACCACCTTTTCAACAGTTTTATATAAGAGTCGAAATTTTGACCAGGTGGTTTTTTCAGGTCTTTTAAGTCTTTTAGCTCTTTTAAAATTGTGAGAAAAGAACTTTCTTGTTTGTCTTCGAAGAGAAAACTTTTAAGGTCTGACTTGCTGAATGAGCAAAGAAAGGGATTCGAGCAGGCAGCTCTTAAGACTAATTCAAGAGTTTTACTATCTGAACTATACCCGAGGTCTAAAAACAAGTCCAGAAGGCAAGTCCCTGAAACTTCTTTAGAACCTGGTGACATTGAGAGCAGTCCTTTTATCACCTCAGAATAAAGCTGATACTTGGATTTAAGTACTTTTGGATTGAAACTTTCTTTTATCTGGGTCTTGTCAAAAGTCACGAAAAGTGGATCGATTTTCCGGAAAACTTTCAAACGGGCAGCTTTTGGAGACCGAGAAAAGTAAGAAGGTCGTTTTTCGAATGAGTTGTTTTTAGAGACCAGTTTTCCTTTCAGTGTGATTTGAGAGGACTTGTGAAGATCAGCACTTTTGTTATGAATCGGTTGCATTTGAAAGATTTTATGAGGAGTTAAAACGAGTTTAGTCCTTGAAGTGCTTCGTTGTTTAAGTCGAGGTAAGAAGATGTTCATAATGTTAATGAATACTAACTTTAACCACTTCTTCAATTATCTAACTATTTCGAGTGACATTCATCCTCAACTCATCGATTTTTTCCTTCGAAATTCCAGCAGGGCTCTTGAAAGTAAAGCTCATATACCACACGCCACAAGCGACTCCTCCAGCAAAGACCATAAAATTGGTAAACATTTTTATTAACTATTCTACCCTGACCACCACAGCAGTCGCTCCTCCTCCCCCATTACAAATCCCTGCAATTCCTACTTTTCCACCTTCTTGTTTCAGCACATTAATCAAAGTCACAACTATTCTCGCTCCAGAGCAGCCTAAAGGATGGCCAAGGGCGACAGCTCCTCCATAAACATTAACTTTATTTGCATCGATTCCTAGAAGTTGGGTGTTCGCAATTCCAACAACTGCAAAAGCTTCATTTAACTCGAAATAATCTACTTTTTGAAGATCGAGACCTGCACGTTCTGCTGCTATTCTCACTGCAAGATTAGGAGAAGTTGTGAATTCGATGTTATTTTGCTCGGCATTTGCAAAGGTTTCTATTGTTGCTAAAACTTTCCAACCCATCTCAGATGCTTTTGCTCGAGATGCTAGGACTAACATTGCTGAACCGTCACTTAGAGGAGAAGCATTCCCTGCTGTTACTTTTCCTTTTTCCTTCCGAAATGCGGGACGCATTTCGGTGAATTTTTGAGAAGGTCCCTTGATAGAATCTTTTGAAATCGTCACAGCTGGATTTTTAGGGTCTTTAAGTGGAATGACTTCATTATTGAACTTGCCATTTGCCCATGCCTGAACAGCTTTAGTATTAGAATTAACAGCGAAAGTATCCATATCTTGTCTAGAAATCGAATATTTATCTGCACATCTTTCAGCACATTCGCCCATATGCACATTATACCTGGAGTCCCAGAGTCCATCTTTAATCATTCCATCAACAAGGTTGGTATCTCCTTTAGTAGTACTATTTCGAGCCATATAATGAGGAACATTAGACATAATATCAACACCTCCAGCGACGACTACATCTTGAATTCCTTGTTTTATTGTCATGAAAGCTGAAGTAAGTGCAACCATTCCAGAGCTGCAGACCTTGTTCAAATTCGTGCAAATCGTCGAGTCTGGAAGACCTGCCTTCACAGCGACTTGCTTCGCAGGGGACTGTCCGAGACCAGCGGCGTAGACGTTGCCAAGAAATAGCTCTTGGACTGAAGATGATGCGATCTGGTATTTTTCCAAAGTTCCTTTCAATGTCAGAGCCGCAAGGTCGACTGCTGTGTAGCCGGATAAGGCCCCTCTGTACTGAGTCATCGGAGACCGCCCTGCTGCCACGATGCAGACATCGCGATTCGCTGATAAATGATTGGTGATCACGGCTAATCTTTCCATAATATTCGTTTCTTATATTTAAATGGAAAGTTTAATTGAATACAGATTTTTCGCGAAGTGTGCACCTGAGTTTTACTCTGATGAATTATTGAAAGTTATCAAGAGAAATGAAGGAGAAAGTCTTACTGAATTCTTGGAGACTGTTGATAGTCTTGTTGGACTTTTAAATAGTCGATGTTTTCCTTTACAGAATATTTTACAGGAAACTTTTGAGAAAATTTTGAAAATTGTAGAGAGTAGTAAAGAAATCGTGAAATTTATTTAGTTCCATTGTAAAATCAAATTTTATCTGCAGTTGGAACTGCTGCGAAGTGCTCCGAGTAGTGAAAAAGTTTTAAAACTTTCGAAGATTGGAAGGAGTTTATCGTTGCAGCTTGCTATTCAGAGAGATTCTTCACTTTTTAATCATTTCTTTATTCAGGAAATATTGCCGAGGTACTCTAGGATTGTTGATCCTGATTTTTTACTTGAGTTGTCGAAGGAACTTGAGTTGTTTGAAGAAGCTCAGGAATTTTTAGAAGATACGCAGCCGGAATTGCCGAAAAAAAGAAAAGCACCTAAAACTTCGACTGCTTCTTCGATTAAACAGTCGCCTTTGAGGAGAAGTCCGAGATTTGCTGGATTGAAAGTTGTTTACAAGGAAAAAAAAGTAAAACCTGAAAGAAACCTTTCGAGAAACGCAGTTAAAAAACAGATCAATGTAAAGGCTATGAAAAGAATTTTTAACTTAACGCCAGAACCTGCTGAGGCTCAAATATCGGTTTACGCAAAAAAATTGAAGGAATTTAATCAGAAGTACTTTTATGATAAAAAGGAAGGTAAATCTGAGGGAGTGGAAACTGAAGGAGAAGTGCTTGTTATGAGTACTCCAACTAAACAAGAAAATACAGTGGAATATGATGTCAAACAGTTTAAAAATTTGTTTAATGTTTAATATGGACCTGATCGAGAAGAACTTGAATACTTTAAGTGAGTCTCATTTGAAGGGCTAGTACTACAATCCGAATGTTATTTAAAAGATCTTAATTATTTAAATAGTAAATTATTGTATGAGATATTCAATATTCAATTAAACCAAACTAGTAATCATTTAATCATTTTTACTTTCCTCATTCTTATTTTCTTTAGGTGTAATTTCAATATCCAAGGGTTCATCATCTTTCTTTTTTTTTTTGCTTTTAAGATTTTTGGGTTTTAGTTTAGTGGCCGATTCATGTATCGCTATCACAATTTTTCTAAAGGCTTGATTTTTTTCAAGTGATTCTCTCAGTGAATGATTTATTTCTGCATCTTTAAAATCTCCGAGTAGCTTCAACAGCTTTCTGAACATTTTCGATTTATTAAAGATTAGATCAAATCGGTTTAATCATAGAATTGATACATTATTGAATACTTTAAGATTCCAGAATTTTCATTATCAAGTAGTTTAAAATATTTTAGAATAGTTTCGATCAATTTTGAAAAGGGTTTTAATATTTATCTATTGTGTTCATTTTAGAAAGCAGAACAATTCTGATTATTATAGCCACACTGGTTTGATGAATTAAAACAATTCCCTTATGAAAAGTGATATACACTCATAATATAAAGAATAAAGAGCTCGATTCCCTAAAAAAATAATAAATTCAAAGCCCATGAAGCATCAAATTGAATATTACAATTAATCCAAAATCCCAACAACATGCCAGTCAATCACGTCAATACCAAACCATAAAAACATCCCAACAATTTCAAATCCCAACTCAAAAAACCTTCTTCATTCCAATCACCTAAACCCACTCCCCAATAAACCCTTCCAAAATCTTCCAAATAAACCGAAAGTCCATCTAAAACTCTCAAAAATTCCTTAAAAAAATTTAAACCAAGCTAAAACCTCCATCCATCCTCTTCAAAACATCTAAACTTCAGCGGAGTTTATATTCAAAAAGTTCGTTATCAAAAATGACTGATAATGAAGACCCAACGGAAACTTATATAAAAGAAGTAGAGGACTGGGTGAATTCAGCAAGACGACAAATCCGAATGCATAGTCTCGAAAAAGGGCTAATATATAGCTATGACTTTTCCCATGATAGACCAATCAACAATACCTACAGTCGACTGATTTGGGAAATCCCTTCAATGATAAGTCCGAAATCTCTTCATAAAAGATCGTCTTCAGCTTCGCAGAATCGAAATTCATCTCTTTCCACTGCAGTGGCTCTTGACTTCGATATTCCTGACCTGACATTCCCAAGTGCAATTCCTGACTTGATCGAAATTAACGATCAACCAGATCCTGACCAGCGGACATCTGCTCCTTTTTGCTTAAGGAAAAGACTTGGATCGGAACAATTTAATAATTTCATTTTTAAATCGTTTTCGAGGTCGAAATCATTTTAATTAATGCCAAGTCGCACTCAACTTGAAAATTAATGACTATATTGCTATCTTTTTTTACTTAATTCCTGAGTTTTATTATGCTTAAGATTTCATGAATCTAAGCATCTAATCTTGTGTATATATACTTGAAACTATCTACTAATCATTTAGCAAGGGCATAGCCCAAAATAATTAACAACCATTGAATCCAGCTAAGATTCAATGAATTTATAAGGCTCAATATTTATCATAATAACTCAACTCAAACCTGTTATGCTACTATTTCAATCAACTTTTCAACTTCTCCAGAAATATTTATCGATTCAATTTTTTCTGAACTTTTCATAAATCCCATATTTCTAAAATTTCATCCACTTCTTTTGCACTCGTAAAAAATTATGTAAAACTCAAGGTACAAAAAATTCACGAAAAAAAAAAACCAAAAAAATTCCTCTAAATTCTTTTTCCAAACAAATCTCCTCCATAACCTCTTCTCTTAAAACCTTTAAAATCTTCCCAAACCAAAAAACACTTCATAACCTTCCATCAACAATCTAAAAACATTCATTCATAATCCTTCAACAATAAATAATATATGGGCCAATGCGTAATGTGCAAGTCAAAAGTAAGTCCAGTAACAGCAATAGTCCTTCTGAACGAAGAACTGAAATCAACCCGAGACAAGATAATCGATAAAATCCACTCGGTGCATAAAATCTACCTGGACTGCAACAACGGGATCGAAACCTGCAAATCAGAGAACAAAAAAGATCTGGCGAAATTACTAAGATCGAAGTATCTCTACCTTCGCAGCCAGGAAAAGATTTTCCAAGACCTGATGAGAAAAGTGGACGACGCAATCGAAATCGAGAAGTCAGGAAGAAAAAAAGAAGCCTTGGAAGACAGCAAAAAGTCTTTTGCTGCACTTAATGAAATCGCAAGTCGAGATGATGTAGCGAAAATCCTGGAGCTTGATGAAGAGTATCTACAAGAAGTCACTCAAGAGCTCAGAAAAGCTTTTCCTGATTTAACTGAAGTCGATGCTTATATCGAGAAAGAGTTCAAGGAAAGAACAAGTACTGAAGGCCAACCGATAAGAAAAAGATACACAAAAAGGATCTCTACTTTATAGTTATCGTATACAATAGTAGTTTAGAGGTTATTAATAGATAGCTAATTCAACATGACCTTTACTGAAGTCATCAGCTGGATTGTTAAAGGATATATCGTGGTTGAACTAGCAAAAGCTTTTTTAAATAGACGGCCTGTGCCTTCGTGGGTTTATGTTTTTATTGCTTATTACTTCTGCAGCTTGGCTTGGCTTTTGTTTTGGACACTTCCGCATTCAAGGATTTTTCCTGTGGTTTTTGTTGTTTATAACTTTGTATGCACCTGGACTTTCTTGGCATTTGTTTTAAGTACCTGGGTTTTTATTGAGTACTTGTTTTATAAGTATGCAAGGGTCAGGGTCTTTGTTGAAAAGAATCGAAAATATTTTTTTGGGGCGCTTTTTTTGGTATTGGGAGTTATTTGCTATGTCTGGGTCATTCAGTTCAATGCTGTTGATAATGGGGTTTGTAGAAAGGTTCAACCTTTTGAGTATTTCATGTATCCTTATAAGATGCAGGCTAGGAATAGATTTTGGGTTGTTTGTTATAGTTTTTTTTTGGTTTCGGTACTTTTGATTGGGTCTTTCGCTTGTTGTTTTGTTTTTAGTGTACCGATTTCGATTGCTTAATTACTTAATGGTTAGTATTTATTGGGTTTTGTATGAATTGGATTTTTTTCATTGGTTTTGACAAAGTGGAGAATATTATTATGAAAGTTTGATAAAATTTCAGTGATTTTTTTCCTATTTGATGTAAAGTTTCTGAATTAGTTCTTGACCCTGATTTGAGTGATTCTAATATTTAATACTGATTAAGATATCCTTTTCTTCTAACAAATTTATGATAAAGATTAAATTCACCAAATATTTCGATAAATGGACAGTCATACTGAACCCCAAGGCCTTAATCAAGATAAAATCCAAGAAAAACCCCAAGATCTAAATAAAACCCCAACAAAAACTGAAAACGATATTCACCAAACTAAACCCAATGAAAAAAGCTCGTTAATACAAGAAGTTCTCCTTCTCAGTCCATCAATTCTCAATCAATCTGAAAACGATTCAATTTCATCATCAAAATTTTCAAATAAACCTGAAACCAATGATCCAATAATAAACTCTCCAGATGACTCTGAATCATTTTCAAGAATTCCATCTGAAAATCTTATATTCAACAAAAAAACCAAAGAAGTGGCAAGTTTAGATAGCATCATATGTCTTTCATGCAAAAACAAAACATCAGAAAAAGTTCCTCTGCCCTGTGGACATGATTTTTGCAGCAGTTGTCTTTTAAAGTCAATCCAAGACAAAATAAACTCTGGAAAAGCCAGTCTGATAACCTGTCTCAACACAGGATGTCTCTTCCTGCTTCCTGAATCGATTATTCAAAGCTCAGTCACAGATTCAGTCTTTTTTCAGTACCAGGAGTCAAAAAAATGTGAAATTTTTCAAGACCCTTTCATTAAACTCTGTCCAACTGGCCACTGCGAAGGCTACGGCAAAGGAATTCCGAACAAAAGAAAATTGACTTGCAACCTTTGCAGTTTTGAGTTCTGCTTTTTATGCTTGTCCAAATGGCACCCAAACGAAAATTGCAAAATTTCAGCGAAAAAGTATTTAAAACATTCTTGTCCGAAATGCAGGAATGAAATAAAGAAAAAATATCGATTAAATCACTTAAAGTGTCCTAAATGCAGTTATGAATGGTGCTTGATGTGTGGAAGTGAGTACTCTTCTTTTCATCTTATCTCTTCAGATGTTAAGAAGTTGAAAAAAATTGACCCTCATTTTTTGATTGTCCTTGGAATGGCTTTTTGTCCTTTGGCCATTCCTTTTCTTTCTGTCATTTTTTTCTGTTTTTTAATTTTTTTAGTTAGACGTGGGCATATCAGGATTGAAAAGTTGAAAGAATTTTCTGATAAAAATCTAATTTTAAGCTATTTTCTTGCTGTTTTTATTGGAATTTTATTAACACCCTTGTTTTTTGCTTTTGCACCACTTGTGTTCAGTGCTTTCTTTTTTACTGACTATTGTGGAGGGCTTGTTTTGGAGTGTCCTGGTGAAAAGTGTAAAGAATTTTGGTTGATTTTCTGTGGGATTTTTTTTGGAGCTATTTTGAGCCCTTTTTTAGTGGGTTGCTTTTTTTTGGCAGTTGTTGTGGGTCATGTTTTAGGAGTGGGCTTATTGGGATGGAAATTGTGTCTTTTTATCATTAGATGCAAAAATCCTCGATTTTTAATTCCTCGAAGCAATTGCCAAATTTGATTTATGAGAATAATAATAGCCTAATATAGGTATCTAGAAGATAAATTTTCATTATTTAAAAATATTTCTTAGATTTTTCCAATGGTTATCGAGATGGATTAATTGATATCTTTAATAAATCATCAAAGTGAATCACTTGAGAAAAATTTAACATTTTTATAAAATTGAAAAAATTAACAAATCCATTCTGTGATTTTCTCTGCATGCGGTCAAATGTAGTGATTAGGTTGGGTGTTAGAATATTTTCGAGCAACCTTTTAATCCTTTCTGTAATCCAATTCATAGGATTATTTTAATAAGTGAGGTATAAGTAGGGATGCAAATCCATAAATTTTTTATATAAAACTTAGATGTCTGTAATTTGGTTTCCAGCTCAATAATTCTTTCTTTTTTGAGATTTGAATGCACTGTCTTAAGATGGCCTAGATTATTTGAGACTTTTCATTAGTTTAGGATTCCTTAATTATCTCTATGCAAAATTAATATTGCCTTATTTCGAGGGTTTAACTACAATTTTACAAAGACTCTTATATAATATCAATTAAGATAAAATTTTTTCATTTCTAAAGATACTTTCTATAGATATTTATGTCTTTTTGAATTACTTCATACTCAATTCATATTAAATGTATTTAGTAACAATAAATTTACTATTAAACACTTACTCTTTGCTAGCTTAATAGAGCTTGTTTTAATTACCTAAAAAATGATTTATAATTAATCTTAAACACTTTTATAAATATTGTTAAAAAAGTTAAAAAAAACCCTTATTTGTTGAGTAACTATAATTTTAGTCATCTGATTAGTACCAAATTATCCTCTCTTATCAATTACTATTTTCATCAAATATCAAAATGTCTTTCTTATCATAATTATTTTAGTGCCATCAGTTACAACTTTTGTAATCAAGCCGAATTAAAATTATTCAACGAAAAATCTTTCCTTGAATAATCCCCCTTCAAACCTAAACAAAATTTTCTAAATAAAATCCTAAAACTTGCATTCAAAACTAATAAAAACCATTCAAACACAATAATCTCATAACGAAAGCATAATAATAAATGGGCAGCTGCTGTACATCTAAACGAGGATACCCAGTGATAATAGAGCCAGACGACAAGCTCTCAGATTTAAAGCAATCAAGATTCACAACCCCCCGTTCGATCCGTTCTCTAGAGGTAGAATTTCCCTATTCCCACTGCAATCTCCTGATCTGGACAGGGACAGAGCCAGAGTTTTCCCTCACTTTCCAGAGGTCTCATTACAAGATAGAGATTTCTCAGTCCTTTGTAATGACTTTTAACGTGCTTTCGTACTACAACTACTCAGCCCAAAGTCCTCTCTGCATCGATTCGCTTGTTTTCTACGTGGCAGCAGCTCAAGACCTGGAAATCGTGAAAGTTCTGTCAAAAAAACACATCAACATCCCGGTGCATCTCATCGTGACGGAGCAGAAAGTTTCAGGTATTGACCGCGCAGTAGTCATTCCTTCGGGTTCATTGACTTTGCTTTGGAATCATCTGTTCATTCAACAAACTAACCTTGAAAAGCTCTTAAGAGAGATTTTTAATGATATGGATAAAGACCAAAGCGGATTTATTAACAATGAAGAGATTTATGAAGCACTTCAAAAACTTGATAAAAATTTGACACAGGCCGACACTAATAGAATTTTTAAAGCAATTGATAGAAATGATGACGGAAAAATCAACTTTAATGAATTCAGCTATTGGTGGAAACGAGGAAGACAGAAGAAGACCTCGGTACTGGACTTGACGGCGAATATGACTGAAAGAATCAACTATTATTTGCCTAAAATGGCTAATCCGCTACAAAAAAGAGGAATAGACAAAAGGAAAGTCTCAAAAAAAATCTGCATTAAAGTGAAAAATTTAAAAGAAGTTAAACTTTCATTGAAACTTTCTGTTACCAAATCAGCGAAAAGAGAACAGCTTTTGAGAAAAATAGAAGAAATGCTTAATTTGAATATTCATGAGTTTTGGATCACTTTTGTCCTCACTTGCAAGAGTCAGGCAACTGCTGTTAGGAGATTGAAGTTGGTGGAAGATATGCTTTATTACTTGAAATTCAGTTTTTTAAATAATCAGTTTCCTGAAATGCCGGAATTCGCGAATACAAGGGTGCAGCTTGTGAGGAATGAAATTTTTTTCAGCTTTTGCTTTAACTTTAACAATGAATCGGTCAGTGCTTTTGCTGATAAATTGAAAAATATTGAAAAAACATTTGTTTCTCCTATTGATGATTTTGTGATTTTTAATGTTAGTTCTAGTTGCTCATTGAATGAAATGAGGAAAAGGAAGAATGTTGGATTTCTTCAGTCGATTGAACCTGGAATGATTGTTATTGAATCTGAACATTGGGCTGGGTACTCAGAAATAATCGATATCAAAGGCAAAGAAGGAGATGCCATTAAAAAGTTTCTAAGTATTGAAGGAGAGGCTTCTTTCGACTCACCAAAGGGTGACCCCTTTTCTTCACTCTACGAATATCTTAAAACAATATCCGACTTCGTCAAAAAGATCAGCAAACTCGTTCCCATCGTTTCTGAAGCTCTTGAGCTGAACCCGGAAGAAGTTGAGGAAAAGCTATCAGTATATCTGAGGTTCTTAAACATTGGAGTTGAATTATTGATAGAAGGTGAGGACTTAGAAACTATTTTTAATAGTGATCTTTAATAATCAAGTAATAATCTAATAAAGACTTTCCTATTATCCTCACTCCAAAAAATCAAATTTTAAATAATGATCATAAATAATCAAGTTCAAATCTAATAAAGACTTTTTCCAATCATCCTAAATCCAAAAAATCAAATTTTAATTAATGATCTTAATAATCAAGTTAAAATCTAATAAAGCCTTTCCAATAATCCTCACTCCAAAAAATCAAATTTTAAAGATGATGAAAATAATCAAGTAAAAATCTTATAAAGCCTTTCCTATAATCCTCACTCCGAAAAAATCAAATTTTAAAAATGATCTTAAATAATCAACTAAAACTCTAATAAACCCTTTCCTATAATCCTCCAAAATCCTCAAATCCCATTTTCAATAAACCCTCAAAATACCCCAAATCCTCCTCAATCTCTTAAATTTTAATTAATGGACGACTCAGTTCTACGCAACCCAAGCCTCGGAAAGTTCTACACTGAGGTCTTCCGCATCTCAGTGCCAGTGGAGCTGCGTCTAGTAGAAACCTCCGATTCACTAGGAACCCTGGAAACCCTAGACGCAACGATTTACATCCGAGGTCCAGCAGACGATCCAAAAGAAGTAAAAATCGAGTTAATAAGCGAGGTTGACTTATTCTTTCACTACACCCACAAGCGCAACGTAGACACTTTCCGAGACATTCAGCAAAGTCACAAACTGCTGATAAAACTAAAAGATTACCCAAAACTCATGGAAAACCTGCTAAATAAAGTAAAAACAACACCCACTCAGTTCCTCGCAGTCTTTTACATGGACCGACAAGGCGGTGCACGCTTCGATATCATTCAAAACATCAGCTACAAGTTCATGGAACTTGTTTCATGTGAATTCGTAGTCTCCAGTAATGACCTGGTGAGAAATTGCCTCACTTATCGATTTGAACTGCAACGACGCATGATGCAGGAAACTGAAAACCAAATCCAGCAACTTGAAGAGATCATCAAGCATCGGGCGACAGGTCTTCTCCCAGTAATTAAAAAAAAGCTGAAGTAGTTAAATTGCTTCTAATTTTAAAATTAGCTATAAATGGAATCAGACTACTTGAAAAAATTCCTGATAAAACTTTGTGACTCGCTTTTTCATCTGCATGGGTCTTCTTTTAAGAAGCTGGAAAATACTGACTTGTTTTTTCAGGTGAAAATCCCTGGTTTTAACCATGTTCGAGCAGAAATTGAGTTTTTTTGGCCGAATCTGAGAAGTAGGGAACTTTGTTTAGAGATTGTGAGTGAAACTGAAGGGTGTCTTCCGTTGTTACTTGAGAAGTGGAGGTTTTCTTTATCAGAATCCAGAAAAGGTAAGCGAAATTACTTCAGTGATAGTCAAGCTTTAAGAGCTTTCATGGCTTTTGCCCAGATGAGTCCAAGTTTCAAGTATCAAAACAAGATTATTTATATAAGAGACAGTTCCTTGGCCCTCAGTTGGCCGAGTCTCAAGCCTGGAAAGCTTCTTCAGTTCCCTCTCGAGCCTTACCAGGTGGTTTCACTTGATTCTGCCCTGTCGGTATCAGTCCAGTACTACCGAAAACAAGTAAAACCGACGATTTGTGTTCAGGACTTCGGACCTAGGCCGCGACTTTTCTCTGTTGGAAGCGAGTTGATCCCAGTCATTCATCAACGCAAGTCCTCCTGCGCGGATCTCGCCGACAAGTCACTCAACGTGATCTCCAGTCAAAGTTTATATGAAGAAAATGAAGTCGGCATCAAACTCATCAGCAGTGAAATTTATGAAGACTCTTCATTTGAAAAAGACAGCTTCGGCAGAAGCAGCTTCGACATGGAAATAGAAATTCAAAGTGATACCCCGGAAGAAGCGAAAACTTCACTTTACATGTTGAACTGCGATAAAATAAGAGAACTTTCTTTGTTTCCGTCTATTGACTGTGCTATCAAAGATCTTGTTAATGAATGGAGGAATGTAAAATAATTAATAAATAATGGGAAAACTGGTCAATGGAGTCTGGGTCACTGAAAATGCAACACCTGGAAAAATGGTTGAAGGGAAGTTTGAACGTGAACCTACTGTTTTTAGGAATTGGATCTCGAGGGATGGAAGCACTGGCTTTCCTGCGGATCCTCACAGGTATCACTTGTATGTCGCTCATGTTTGTCCTTGGGCTCATCGTGCTTTGATCATGAAAAATCTTAGAGGACTTGAAATGATCCAGGTTTCTGTTGTTGACCCTGTCTTGAATGATGAGGACGGGTGGAGATTCACGGAATACCCCGGAAGCACCTCTGATAAGGTCTTTGGATTCACTCATCTTAGGCAGGTTTACTTGAAGTCTGAACCTTTGTGTACTGCCAGGGTCACTGTCCCTGTCTTGTTTGATGTGGTTCAGCAGAAGATTGTTAATAATGAATCTTCTGAGATTATTGTTATGATTAATGAGTGCTTTGATGGATTTGATTATTATCCGATTGAATTGAAACCTGCGATTGATGAGGTAAACTCTTGGATCTACGATAAAATAAACAACGGAGTCTACAAATGCGGATTTGCAACGACCCAAGAAGCTTACAATCAAGCAGTAGTCGACCTCTTCTCAGCTCTCGACAGAGCAGAATCAATTCTATCATCAAGTCGTTACCTATGCGGAAGCTCCGTGACGCTAGCCGACATCCGTCTTTTCACAACCTTAATCCGTTTCGACGTTGCCTACTTTTCTATATTCAAATGCAACATCCGTCAAATCCGAGACTACCCAAACCTCTGGAACTACCTGAAAGACTTGTATTCACTTCCACACTTCGGAGAAACAGTGAACATAGATCACATAAAGCGAGGTTACTTCATGGGACTGTCCTACATCAACCCGTCTAAAGTGATTCCAAAAGGCCCAGAAATCAACTTTTCTGAGACTCACGATCGAGAAATTCGCTTTCCTTCAACAAGTCTCCAATAGTAATAAAATCTTTATGGAAGAAAAATCTTGGATCTGGACAATGAACTGTCTCAGCCAAGGCTCTGAAAATTCTATTCACTGCATCAATGTCCTGCCTTTAGTGATACTCAAAGCAGGAAGTCCTTTCAAGGTACTTTTCACTGACGAGTCTGGAAAACTTTCAACAGTCTTTTCTCCTCCTTTGGACCAAGTGGAAAAAATTTTGAAACAAAGCCTGTACCCTTCCCGAGACCCAGAAATAAAATGTCTTCAAGTTTCAGGAGTTTTTTTCTATTCAAAACTTTCGAAACTTTCAGAAATTCTGCCAAATGACGAGCTTTTAGCCGTTCAAGGACTGAAAGAAAAAGAAAAGATTTACAGACATAGTCTTGAGTTTTCGGCTGGACTTTACACTTCAAGTCTTTCCTTGTTCAAGGTAAGTGCCTGGGTGAAAATTGACGACATCGCCTTGGAGAAGTTCTTTTTGGTCTGCTCGATTAACTGCGTTAATCTCGTGGAAAAAAAAATGGTTTCCTTGAACTCGTTCACCACTTCTTTCGTTCAGGATCGACTTGGAAAGTTTTGGGTTGAAGGGTTTTCGCCTTGCGCGGTTTTTCGACTTAATATTCCAAGACCAAGCATTTTGAACTGTAAAATCGTGATTTCTTCGAGTAAAAATGAAAGGGTTAAAAATCTTAGCAGGACTCAATCTTTTGAATTCGTTGGAAATCTTCAGACGAAGGTCAGGCCAAGACTTCAAATCACGAAAAGTAAAATTTTGAAGTTTTTACCTGAACGTTTTTCGATTTTTAAAGAAAAAATAAAGGAAAATGTCTGCTTTGGGACTTATTGTGAACTTGAGGTTGTTACAGAGAGGATTAAAAAACATCGAAAAGTTGAGTCGTGGAAGTTTTATAACCTTCCTCATGATGTGATAAGAAAAGTAATTAGAAAAATTGAGTTTCCGTTGAAAGAAAGAAATTTCTTGGAGATTTTTCAATCTTTATTTAAGGGTGAAGATACAGTAGCGGCGAAAAAGATGAAAAATAGGAATGATAATGATTCGATTTTGATTTGTCCTGTATGTTTCATGATTTATCAGGTCGCAAGCGGAAATTTTAATTTTTAATTTGCCAGGTTTTGTTTCAGCATTCCTAGTTAAATAATCCTAAACTAACTCATGCTTTTCTTAGGACTAGCTGCTTTAGAAGGAGGAGTATAAGGCCTAGCTCCAGAAGTGACCTGGTTCATGTTTTTCTTTTCAATAGGTCTCAAAATCTGAAAACTGCACATGAGACTCTCATCAATGCTCATCATGGCTCCACTATTATCAAACTCTCCACAATAATTCGGTGCAGAAAAAACAGTAACGAGTTGTCTCTTCGCAAAGAACTCGTATCCATCTTCCACCACCTGATGCGCTCTACAAATGAGATCCAAGTCATGTTTTCTAAGAAAAGTCGAAACAACTTCCGATCCAAAAGTGAAAGAAACTCCTCTGTCATTATCTCCCCATCCCTGGACTTCAGCATCAGGGTCACTCCAGAGCAGATCACACAAAAGTCCAGTATCAGGAACATCCACAGGTCTCATGACTCTTTTAATCTGTTCCATACTCGACAGTTCCGGACTGAGTCCTCCATGCATGCAGAAGATTTTATCATCAATGATCGCCGCAATAGGCAGACAATTGAAACTATCAGTAAAGGTCTTCCAAAGCTTGATATTATATCTTCTCTTGCATTCATCATAAAAGCCATAAATTCTGTTAATCGAGGCACATTCATGGTTTCCCCGTAACAGGAAAAAGTTTTCGGGGTACTTGATTTTGTAGGCCAACAGAAGACAGACTGTCTCAAGACTCTGCTTTCCACGGTCGACGTAGTCCCCGAGGAAGAGATAGTTGGCTTCAGGGGGAAACCCGCCGTATTCAAAAAGGCGGAGAAGGTCGTAGTACTGCCCGTGGACATCTCCACATATTTTCAAAGGAGCTTCTAATTCGAGCAGAATGGGTTGGGACATGAAAATATCGCGACTTTTGTTGCATAAGAACTTCACCTCGTTTTCAGTCAGGTTCACTTGTCGCCCTGGCCGTGCCTGGCGCACTTCTAACAACTTTTCGATGATTGCATCGATGTCTTGATCTTGGCTCGACATTTATGAGAAGTGACTGGAGGAGAATCTGAAGATTTAAAATAGTATTATGATAGCTAGTGGCTAGAAGGTATTCATGTCTTTTATCTCGAAACCGTTGACGGCACTCCAGAGAACTACTAAAATTCCTCTTTCTTCTGGACTCCAGGATTCAGGAAGCTTTGGAAGTTTTGTTTTTAAGTAATTTGATGGGTTCACGTGGAATGGAAGAATCAGTTCCACTGGATCTGAACCGCGAAACTTGTCGTAAAAGATGAAAACTTGCAAAAAGTACTCAGTTTGGATCAGGGGCGTTGAGTTACTGGAAATGTTCATCGAGTCGTTGTTTGTCAAACGACATTTATACTCGAAGTCTTTCTCGAATACTGTGTTACTGAAACTACTCACCCATGTCGCTCGCTCGATCACCGCGATTTCTTGAAGTGTGCTGAAAGTGCCTTTTGATGTTGAAAATTTTAAATTTGCGCAGATTTTTGAAATTACTCTGTTTATTGGAGCTTTGCAGAGCTTGTTGTCGGGGATTAGTCTGAATGTGATATCGCCGTTTACTTCGCAATGGTCGGTGTTTAGAATTGAGAGGGTGTAGTTAGAAGACCCAAGCTTTGAACAACATCCAGTAATTTCTTCAGTAAAACCTTGACTAATCTGAGGATTCGTTAAAGAGTACTTATTTTTAACAATAAAAATCTGATAGTCTGAAAGTTTCAGACCATCAGTACTCGAAACACAAATCTTATAAGAAATATTGGACTTGATATAGTTGTTTTGGTTATCTCTCCCAAAGAATTCAAATGTTGATGGACAGTGAGGTGGCAGTTTTAATGAAAAAGGAAAGACATAACTTCCTGGGTTAAGAGTTTCTGAACTCGGAAAAGGGACTTGAATCGAAAAGACTGAACTTTTATCAGAAGAGCTGGGGTTTTTCAGATCTTTTTCATCATAAACATGAATTTCTTCAACACCTGAAGCAATCAGTTCAAGCGACAATGGGCTGATAGAGTCTGTAGCATTTATTAAAATTTCTCCTGTGACTTTATCACCTGCCATATAAGTGTTGCTATCAAGTACAATGATCATAAGCTCGCTGAAATGTGAACTCGAAGTGCTTTGACTAGCTTTCATAGTAGTTAATGACGACTTTTGAGAAATATTCATTTGCATTCCAGAATAATAAATTACTGAGCAAATCTCAATCATCAATTGACATAAAACAATGACTTAAATAAAATTAATCATAAACTTATCCAAACCAAATTGAACCAAAATTGATTCCAATGATAAATAATCCACCTTCTCAAACTTCAACATCTAATAAAATGGAAGAGAACGACCCTAACAAAAAAGTGCTCCTTATGGGAAAAAACGGTGCAGGAAAGACCTCAATGAGAAGCATCATCTTCGCGAATTTTCTGCCGAAGGACACGATGCGCCTGGGCTTCACTCATTCAATAAACGAATCAAGAATTCGCTTTCTAGGAAATCTCTGCCTGGCGCTTTGGGACTGCGGAGGACAAGACCATTTCATGCAGCATTACTTTGAGAGTCAGCGTGACACTCTCTTCCGAAATGTTCAGGTGTTGATTTACGTGTTCGACATCAAGTCTGACGACCAGCGAGACATGAAGTACTACAAGAGTTGTGTAGATGCAATCAAAGAACACTCGCCAACTGCTCATATTTTTGTATTGATTCACAAACTCGACCTTATTCAACAAGAAAAACGCTCAGAAGCTTATGCAAGAAGGGAAAAAGAAATACTTCAAAATAGTGATACTTTGAAAGTAGTCTGTTTCGGGACTTCTATTTGGGATGAAACTTTGTATTTGGCTTGGTCGAAAATAGTGAATTATATGATTCCGAACTCGGAAATGCTTTCACAAAGTCTTAAAAAGTTCTGTGTTGCTTGTGAAGCTGATGAAGTGGTTTTGTTTGAAAAGTCGACTTTTCTTGTGATTTCTTCATTTTCTGGGAAAGAACATCGTGATTCTCATCGTTTTGAGAAAATCTCGAATATTATCAAGTTGTTTAAACTTAGCTGCAGCAAAGCAACTGCTAGGTTTAAGTCTATGACTGTGATGAATGCGAACTTCTGTGCTTTTATTGATGAGTTCACGTCGAGTACTTATATTATGCTTGTGTCGTCTGACTCGAGTGTGCAGCCAGCGCTGACACAGATTAATATCAACATTGCGAAGAAGCACTTCGAAGGAATAGTGAAGTCGTCAACAGTCTCAAGCTAGATAATAAAATAGGAAAAATAAAATGGATTTCGCTGAAAGACAACAAGAGATGAATCAACAGCAAGTTTCAGAATACATGCTACATCGAACCATCATCAGTAAACAACTCAGGACCTGGTACGAGTACTTCTTCGTTTGCACAGCTTTTATCTTACTCTTAAAACTAAGCCTAAGCGGATCAGTGCCTTATTTAGTCCCTTTCACCCTTCTTGTAGCCTTTCAAGTGATCATTTTAACCCGAACAGTCTACTACCTATCCGAAAGTAACTGGAACGACCGTTTTTTAAAGCAAGAGCTATTGATCCAAATTTTTACCTTATTCTTTTTTATGTATCTCACAATAATGTCTTACCTCCCCAAGCCAAACCTGGTCTTCAGCATGATTCCATTATTTTGCCAACACTGCATATTCATGATCTTTAAAGCGAAACCCGTTTACAAAATCCAAGAATTTTCTTATCGAATAGAAAACTGGTTCAAACTTTCCCTAAGTCTAACAATTTTATTTGTCGGGCTAAAGCAATTCAAGCTTATCCCTTGGAACTGGTTTTACATCTTTTGGCCCGTTTGGATCGTGATCCTCAGTCTGGTCCTCATCGGCCTTGGACAGCTCATCAACGGCTTTCGGCTAATCCGGTTATCATGCAGGAATCAAAGAAACTGCGTCGAGTCCATCGGGCCTCTCTGGCTTGTTTATTGTTTGTATGGCCTCGCCATCTGTTTCGGGTACCTTTTTTTGTCGATTGCTTTGGATAATGGGGACATTGAATGGGTGAATACGTCTTCGGCACTTCTCGCGCTGTTGATTTACTTCATCGGACTTTTTGTTTTGACGTTTTTGTTCAATAGCATTTTGATGTAAGGATTAGGCAGGGACTGGATGCACCGTCATTTTTTTGGACTTGGTTCGAGGTCTAGTCAGCATCAAATGGAAATTCCAAGATTGCCTGAAGTTATGCTTCCTGCGATTTTAGTTGAATTGAATGAGTTTCCTAAAGTTATGAAGAAGATTTCAAGTAATTTCTTTGTTCAGGCTGATTTGGATTATGAGGAAGTTGAGATCATTGCGGAAAGTATTGACCAGTCTTTGGATTCTGCTCGGCTTTGTAGTGTTTGTTGTATGAATGATCATAATGCTATTTTTATGAAATGTGGACATGCTGGCATTTGCTTTGAATGTGCTTGTGAAGTGTGGAAGAAGACTCAAAAGTGCATGATTTGTAGGAGTGATATTGAGGCGTTGCTTAAGTATCAGGGATTTGAGGATGGCATGGCTCAGATAGTTCGAGCAGTTAGCTACCACTTCGACTGATCTGAATTGAAATTAAGTGAATTAATGAAAAATTGAGAAAAATGAAAATTATCAAATTAATCATTCTCAAGGTATGAATAATCAAATTCAAAATCATTTTTCCTCTTCATGGACCAAGTCGTCTCATAGTCGAAGTACATAAAAGAGCCTTTTTCACGATCGGCAGCAGACAACTTGGGGTCTCCCTGTCTCAAAAACCAAGACTGAAAGCGTTTATGAAAAAGCCACCCTTTAGACTTGAGTTCCTTTGCAGCAAGATACTGCTGATAAGTGCCTTGCTGATGATAAAACATGAAAAAGAGTGTGTCAATATCAAGTTTCTTCAAAAAGGCATTGTTGAACAAAGGCTTCTTGGGAAATGTGGAGTGAACTTGATAAGGCGACAAAAGAAACTGCACAGAAGTTTTGACTCTTTCTTCATTCCGAATGGAAAAAGCGAAGGCGTGTTCCATCATCTTTTTCGTGACTTCCGGGTCAGTCTTTTCCTAAATACTCTCTACGTTTTCAATGTCTTCCTCAGGAAGGTCTTCCAACACTTTTTCCGGCTTTCCAGCGATTTTCACATAAGCTTCTTTAGAGTTCCACCCTTTTTCAACAGGTTTAATTTCAGTTTTTGCGACAGGCTGTAAAGGTTTATTTTCTTGTTTTTTTGAAAGAGCGCGTTTTTGAGGGTCATGTTCTTCATCGTTAAGAGAAGGGAAGTTTTGAAGTATTTTGCTTGAAAGGTTGAGACTTTTGTAGATATTTTCAAGTTCTTGCTCGGATTCTTGAAGATCTTCTTCCTTTAAAAACGACTCGAACTTCTCGTTGATGGACCAGATGGTGTCAAGAGTGACTGAATCGTTTTCCACAAGTCGAAGAACCTGCTCAAGACGGTCTAAATGATTACTGGCTGCTCTCATGTAACGGTTGGCTTCTTCAAACTGAGGAGGTCTAGTTCGAGCGCTTCTGTATCTTTCGATCTCTCCTTCCTTCATATTGATCTTATCCTGAATGCTTCCCTGAAGATTTTTAATCATTTCACGCATTTCATTTCGAGACTCTTCCTGAGGGTCCATTCGACTCGCATTAGAAAGTCCTTCTCTGCTGAAAGCCTTTACTTTTGAGTCCCTTTCGCTTTGTTTATGCACTTCCATCAACTCTTCTATTTTTTTCTTGGCTTCGACCATTCGTTGCCTCAGTCTCGGCTCTTGTGACTCTAAAGCTTTGAGCGACTCTCTGATTTTTTGAAGTCTTTTGATCTCTTTTTTCAGTTCATTTTCAAGCCTTTCTTTCTGCGGCGCATTGACAGTCCCCTGCAACTTCTTGAGAATGGACCCGAAATTAGCTGAGCCTTCTTCAACCTGCTGAAGTTTTTTCTCAATCTCTTGTTGGATCTGCCTGCTTTTCGACATTTATGAGTAAAGCCATTCTGAAACTACTTATTATAGACCAGCCTTCTTAGCAGCTTCCTGCGCGATGAGCTTTTCCTTTTCTTCCTGTAGTCTGGTGCTTTTGGTGCCCATGATGCCTCCTCCCCACTTGTTAGTTTCAGGGTTGTCATTGAATTGTGACTTGGCATTTTTGACGATTAGCTCCAGGTCATGTAAGTCTTCCTTGCGTACTTCAGACAAGGCGACAGCAGTGGTGGTCTTTTTATGAGTCAGGATGCCCAGGCGCGACTTGCCCTTGACGATGACATAAGGAATGCCCATACTTCTGCAGAGGGCCGGCAGCCAAAGGACGAGTTCGATGGGGTCGACGTCATGAGCGATGACTACGAGTTTGGCCTGTCCTTTTTCGACGAGGTGAGTGATGTGTTGCAGGCCGTACTTGAGCAAAAATGGCTTCGTTTTAGAGGTGCCGTCTTTCTTTTCACTCTCAAGACGCATCAGCTTCTGCTTGGAAGACTCGGGGCGGTACTTGCCCAGAAGGCGGAATAAGGAGTTCGCTTGCGCCTTGTCCAGTGTTGAACGGAACTGGTTGATCGCTGGAGGAACTTTCAGCCTGGTCAGAAGAACTCGGCGCTTGCGCTGCAGCTGGACGTATTCAGGCCATCGCACGTACCTGTATAAGTCACGCTTTGGCTGCAGGTTACCTCCTATTCGGTAGTTTCGTTCACGCTTTTCGAATAAGGGGTTCTCTGCCTCCTTCGAAGCTGCTGGCTTCTTCTTTCCTTGCTTCTTCACCATTTATACCTTGGATGGATTTAGAATGGAAGATTGATTATGGATTTGATTTTGATGTAGGGGATTAGAAGGATTTTCGATACTTGCAGATTTTTGGTTTTTTTTGGTTTTATGGGTTTTTAGTTCTCATCAAAGTAATGATTTAATGGCTTCGGACTAATAATCAATTATAATTCTTCAGTCAATATGCTCAACCTGAATCAAATTACTTAAATATATTATTACTGAAAACCCTTAAAGAAAATAGTTCTCCTGAACTTCCAGCCACTTTTCCCTATTTTTCTTCAGTTCTCTCTCGAAATCCTCTAGATTTTCTAGAGTATCAATCAAGACCTTCCAAAGTGGAAAAATAACAAAATCAATAAACCCCACTTGAGACTTTTTAATTTTTTCCACATCATTCCCGATTCTCATGAATTCCGAGACAGTGATTCCCGAAAGTTCCTCACAAGCGACCTGCTGATTGAATTCCTGAATGATTTTCAAAGACCACAGAGCAGCAATTGAAAATTCAAGAGTTTGGTTTCCCAAGTCAGCACAATGAACTCCATAGCTCATGAAAGCGATTCGATGGTTTTTTTTTGACTTATCATAAGCAGCGACGGCCTCTTTGAATTCCTTTTCAACCTGGGCATGACGAGTGAGGTCAGTTGCGAGAATGGTAGAAACAACGACTTCTTTTATGTAGTGAAAGTCGACTTCTCCCATCAGGTTCGAGTATTTCAGCAGTTCTAGAGTGACTGAAGCGTGGTGGTTCTCCAGGACTGACTTGTTGTGATACTCGATCGATAACTCGTGGTTCGTCGCTGTTAAGTAAGAGTTGTTCACTCCTGGGTGTCGCACGTCGTGGCCGAGACCTGAAAGAAGCATGAAAAGATAGTCTTCGCGACTTAGAAAATTTTCAAAGCCTTGATTTCTCTCGCCGATCACGTAAATCATCTGGAAGACTGAAAAACCGTGTCTAAAGTTGTGAAAAGGAAGGTTTGGGAAGTAATTTTTGCTTATTAGATGCAGGAAGGACTGAAGCTTTAGACTTTCTAAGTTGAAGATCTTTAATATCTCAGCGCAACAGGAGAGTAGCTGGTCTGGTGTGTAGAAAAATACAGGAAAGTCTTTGTTTAAGAGTAAATTTTCAGGGGTGGTTAACGGGGAGAGTTTGATTTGAGACATGCTGATTTTAGGAGTGGGATTTATTCGGATTTTATACGGCGTTGTCACTTGCTTGTAGGCGTCTTTCACACTGAATAAAGGTTCCATTTCGATTTGAGATTCGTTCAATGTGTCTGAGCATCCAGGTATTCTAACAGCCATACACCCCATTTCTATTTGACTAAACCGCAAAAGAAACCTTATTAATCATCTCGAATTATCAACTACTCTCAATAATCATTATTCCGAAAAATGCAAAATCCTTGTAATCTATCTGCAATAAAATTAATCCTTTCTATTATAATGGGAACTTGCTGCTTTTCTCATGCAAATATGCTTTCAGATACTTTAAGCTACTCGAACACCCAAACTATCAAAGTAAAAGAAAAAGACCTACGAGGCAAAACAATAACTTTCGAAAAAATATCCTTTAAACTTCCTTCCCCCGTCGTCCTCCTCTCAGAAGTGTTCGAAATGGAGAAGACGACGTTGAAATCCTCAGGATGCACTCTGCCGTCAGTAGATCCAAGAGGCCTCATCTCTAAAGACTGTCAAGACGATTTCACCATCCTAACTGCCACCGACCTTTTCCTCATCGGTCTTTTCGACGGGCATGGAAAAGACGGTCGAAAAGTTGTAAATTTCTGCAAAAAATTCATAAAAAACTTTTTCGAGGCCAATCTCGAAAGTTTCAGAACCGAGACAGAAACAGCCTTGAAAGAAGTGATAGTTGAATGTGACGTGAAAATAAGAGAAAGTCTTGAAATTAACTGTACCACGTCAGGATGCACTGCAATTCTACTGGTTTTCTTCAACGACCACTTTCACGTTGCCAGTGTAGGCGACTCGCGAGCTGTCCTGGCGACGGTCCCGAGTCACAAGGTGCCTGAAGAGCGTGTTTTAGTAAAAGACAACAGATTTTTTCGCATGGTCGAACCGGTTCGGTCACTTCACTCGTTCACGCTTTCAGTGGACCAGAAGCCGAATATGGAAGAAGAATTTTCCAGAATTGTTCAAGCTGGAGGCGTGGTTCAACAGTTTTCTGATAACTTCGGGCTGAAGTTTGGACCTTTTCGAGTTTTTGATAGCAGTGGCCTTTTCCCTGGACTTGCTATGAGCAGGTCTATTGGAGATTCTATTGGAAAAAAAGTAGGAGTTATATCTGAACCTATTTATCATTGTTTTCCGTTCCAGACTTTTCGTGATATTTTCTTTGTGATTGGCTCTGATGGACTTTGGGATGTGATGGAAAATATTGAAGTTGTTAATTTTGTGGAAAATTTCAGGAAAAAGGCGAAAAGTGATTTGATGGAATACCCTGCTAGTCTTAACAATTCTTCTATTTCTAGACTTCTTGCTGAAGAAGCTCGATTTAGGTGGCTTGGACTTTGTGAAGAGGAAGATGTTTGTGTTGATGATATTTCTTGTGTCGTTGTTGAGATTTTTCCGAAGGATGTTGTTCCTGTTGAACTTCCGCAGGTTGAAAAAAGGAAAAATATTCCGAAGTCTATATTTGCTAGTATCGAGCAGACTAAAGAATTCAAGTCAGGAGTGCTTAGAGGAGATTTGATTCGAGGTAGTTTTATTCCTTCCGTTAATGAAAAAGCAGAGGGTTTTCAGCGGTTTACGTCTTAATAAGTTAATTCATGATAAATTCTAAAAAACTTTTTTAAGATTCATTATCTTAAATCAATTAATCATAAAAATTATCAGAAAACTACTGATTGATTCAATATCTAAATCACCTCCATCATATTAACCTAATCATTTAAATAAACCATTTAAAATCACTCCATACACAACGTCGAGACCTGATGAAACTGCGGCCTAGAAAACTTTTCCTTAATTGCCATGAGAGGGTAGCAAGCGGCGAGTTGAAACAAGACCAAAATATCAACAGCACAAGGTTTGATTTCTTCTTCACTATAAATAACATTACTTTTGAACTCATTTCTAAGGATCTTGGCACTCAAATAAACCGCACTAGCAGCAATAAGACTATCAAAGTACTTAATCATCGAAGTCTCCATGAGACAAAGTTCAAGCAAGTACTGAGCAAAAGACCTGCAGTCATCAGGCAAGCCTTCCCCGAACCGTTCAAAAAACCTCCAAGAGCTGGGAAAAGTGACAATAAAATTAAGAGTCCTCAGCACTTCAGCTTCCATTGAAAGCGCCTGTTCTTTAGTATAAGCGCGATCAGTGAGTAAAATCAAGTCATGCAACTCAGGCGGGTAAATTTCTTCATACTTAGCAGCGATGAACAAGGCAGCGACTCCGACAAGCTGCAGTTCTTTCCTCTGGACAATCTGCATGGAAAGGCATCGGTCAAGAATACGGACTGTCAAAAAGAGAGTCTCAGGAAGAAGCTTGAATCTTCTGTGGACTGAGACAAGCCAGTCCACGAGAATCGACCTCATTTTTGATGAAAGGTCGGACTGAGTTGATAAGAAATTCGGAGACATTCGGTAAATTTGCTCTTCTTTTAGAAGGGTCTCTAGAATGTCTGAGGAGTAGTCTGAAGGACCTGATTTTATTATGTTTCTGATTGAAACTAATGTTGAATTTGAAAGGTTTGAGAGAGCTAAACGAGTTGGGGGTAGTTTTTCGGGTTTTTCTCTTGCGTAAAAGTTTTCTTTTGAAAAATCCGTTAGGCTCATTTAAATATTATTAGTCATTTTATTAAATTCAAAAAATCGCAGAGCTGGATTGAGTATCGCTTTTTACGGTCGTTCAGGTCGTATGCTTTGGAAAGGGCGTCTTTGTAAATCAGTTTCTTTTCCATGTATTGGCTTTTTAGTTCGGACTCGTCGATTTCTAGAACTTTCAACTTTTCTTCACACGCTTCAATATCTTCTCTCGTTATAATCCTATCATCATTAATCTGAGCCTCTCCACTCATAATACTTTTTTTCCTTATAAACTTTTTAAAAATCCTAGGAAACAAGTTCTTTCTATATTTTTCCTGCATTTCCTTCAACATTTTCATATAAAACTGTTTTTTTTCCTGCAAATTTTCAAGTTCACTAGAGACCTGTGCATATTCCATAGTGATTTGAAGATAATGTTTAGAAAAAGTTTCAAGTTCAGTATCAAGCCTTGTGATTTTTCCTTGAAAGATCTGAATATCCTGCTGAGTAGTTTCACTAAAATTTCCAAGTTCATGTTTTCCCCACCTGATAGTCTGCAAGTCATCTTCACTAAGGACATGATTCATTTCAAGTGCAGCAAGTTTGAAGTTAACTTGAGTTCTATAAAATTCGCTTTCAAGTTGTTCCATTTCATTCTTCGTCACTCTGACCAATCTAGCCCCTGATAAAATTTCAACAGCGTTAGTATCAACCAGGTGTTTTCTGAGATGTTTCGAAATCTGCCCAAGGTCCCACTGAAGAAGAGTGTTTCTGATTTGCTTCAAAAGGTGAATGCTCACTTTGATGATCACTTTCCAGCCTTCCCTGAAAAAGCAGTCCCAGATGGGGAGTATCTCGTCGATGGAGAGGTAAGTGGAAAAAAGAGTCATGAACCACCTGGATATGAAGAAGGCGTTTGTCACTCCCAACTTGCGGAAGTGAGAGTAAAGGTCCGGTAAGATGTTTTGGAAGTAATGATTCAGTTGGTACTCCCGCAAGGCCAGGTCAGGAACGCCGGGGGTGTAAAGGTTTTCCATGCTCCACTTCTCAATAAGTCCTAAAAGCACCCAGAAGGCAGTTTCAGGATTTGAAGTCACTTTCACGATGACAGCTGCCAAGAAGTTCATTCCTTGGCAGTACCCGATGCTTGGCTTTACAAATGAAATCGCCATCAAAACATTCAGCAAGTCACTTTCTTCTGAAGCATTCCCTGCCACTAAGTAGGTTCGAGGAATGTCTTTCATGATGTCATTTCTGCAAGACACTAATCGATCGTCTTGGCTTTCACTTGAAGTAGAAAGATCAAAAACTTGACTCAAGACTGAAGAATAAAAGAAATCGCTTGGAAAGTCGGGAAAAGACTTGAAAGTCTTTTGTTTTGTTCTGAGTTTTTCTTACTTTTCCAGGTCTAGTTGGCACATCCAGAAACCAAGGCGTCTGGAGCAGGGGATGTCGCAGCGCCACAGACAATATTTCGCGGGTTTCGAGGTTTTTACGGTTTTTTCTAAAGATTTACTCACTTGCGATAGAATCGCAAGTTCTTGGGTCGTGAGGAAAGTCAAGACTTTCTCAACAATGTCAAAGAGTTTAATCATTTATATCATGAAAATGTTGAAGATTCCATTTCAGATATGGTTACAAGAAACATCTTAGAATCTTTCATGAATTATCATTGTTTTAATTAAATTTGACTGGGAATATAATAAATTGGACGGAAAAGCCTTGATTGAACATGAAACTCTTTCAAAAATACTTAAAATTTTAGGGCTTGAGTCTGAAGAACTCAAGTCCAAGTTCAGTAAACCCTTGCGAGTCCAAGATGCAGTTGAAGAGTTTAAAACTTTAGTGATTACAAGAGGAATCGTTGATAAATTCTCATCAAAACCGAGACATAAACTGAAAACAGACAACAAAGCCAAAGAAACTGAAGTTCTTCAACAAAGACTAGAAACTGAATCATTTTCTGACTTTTCTTCAGAAAGTCAGGAACTTGAAAAGACTTTATCGGGGAATCAGTTTTTAATGGCACTTCACAAACAATGCAAAAAAGAAGTGATTTTTCTGAATATTCCTGAATCGATCGTCCTTTTCACCTCTGCTGAGCCGGTCAAGCTGTGGTCGAGCGCGGGGCAGGTTTATAGTAAAACTTTTAGTCTGAAGGACTTGAAGCAAGAACTTTGTCTGTTTAAGAAAAATGTGCATCAAGATTATTCGAGTTTTGTGTTGAGACTTGAGTATCACTCTTCGAAGAGTATTTTGTATGAATCGCTCTTTTTTGAATTTGAACAGTTTGAAGAGTTGGTTAGGAAAATTGAAGAGATTTCTTATTTTAAGACTCCTGTCTTAATTTCCAGTTTTGTTAAGTTTAAAGGAATTCTTCCTTCGAAGACTAGGGCCGTGTTTTCAGCGGGTATTCCCAAGATTTACTTCATTAGTGCAAAGGAAAAAGCTAAGCATAAAGATAAGAGACATTCTTGTTGGGTCACTAGAATTGTTCCCTCTAAACTTCTTGAGTCTCTTCAGTTTTCAACACAAGAACTTGAACTTTTTGAGTGGGGCTTCAAATGCAAAGTAGTTTTCCCCATAAACAGCAAATCCATCTATTTCGAAAAAGAACTCTTTCAACTAGAATTCTTAAAATTCACATCAAAACTTCTAAAACTATTGAAATCAATTCTAAAAACCTGTTTAAAGCTCTCAATTTTCATAAAGCACAAGCAAAAGCTTTTCCTATTCAAATCCTATCTCTGCAAAAAACTTGATAAAATAGAAAAATTTATATCAAAAGCATTAACATCTCTCCAAAACCCTCAGCCAAGCAAGAAAAAGTGGTTAAAGTCTCAATTTATAAAACTTTCAAACAAATGCTGCAAAATTTACCAGATAACCAACCAGAAAAAGCAAGAATGGTATCAACCCCTGTACAAAGAAATCTGTAAAGTATTAAAAGGACAGCTGAGGTCGAATCTGACAATATCAGGCTGCGTTGCTGACTTCATAGAGTCCAGCGAAGGACTTTATTTGATAAAATTATTAAAAGTCTCTTTAGAAATCAAGAAACATTCAAAACTTCCAGTGATTTCTTCAACAAAGCACATTTCTTTATTCAGCGCCACTGAGGGTTCTGGCTTAGTTAAAGGAAAAATGAACAGACAAAGGCTCTGTTGTGGGGACTACTGCAGTTTGCTGAAAAGAAACGACTTCGAAACTAAGGAAAAAATAGAGTTTCTAATGAAGCACCACTTGGAATACGCAGGGACTTTATTTGAACTGCTTAAGTTGCAGGATCTTCTGAACATCGACACCGTTAACCACTTGCTGGACAGGTCGAAGCGCCCGACGACTCCGATAACCCAGCACATGCAGTACAAGGTTCTCAGGAAAATCATTCTTGAAGACCGTTATGATAAATACTCGCTTCGCTCGCTTATTCTCAACTTGCCCAGTGACGTCGTCAGGGAACTTAATCTTATTTTAGAGAGTGGAAGTGAAACTACTGGAATTGAACTGCATCTTAGTAAGTCTCACACTAGTCCTGTTTATATCAATAAAAAACTCACCTGGGAGTTTGAATTGGTCCCGGTTTGTGACAAGTGCTATAAAATATATTCCAAGAGGATTAAAAATTAAGTCCTAAATTATGTTCTGATGTGCACGATGGGTCTCGATCTCTAAACTGTTTCCTTCGCTTTGAACTATTATTGGACTTAGGGATTTACGTGATATCGCAAATTTGAATAGGTCTCCGATTGAAGCATCTTCACCGATTTCTAAATAGTCTTCAGGGAGTTTTGAATGGAAGTAAATGCCGAAGTTCAAAGCAACAACCCATCCAGCCAGTTGTAATCCAAGAAAAATGAACCTGTTGAAAGAAACAAACTCAAAAACAACAACAGTCCCAGTATTCCACAAAACACAAACCATCATGACCTTGACCCACAAGTTCGCACGATCATAGTTAAAAGCACTTCTACAACAAATTTGTAAAGTAATAATAAAAATAATGAATAAAAATAAAATTGAATGGACAGTTTCGTTTCTCGTTTTAACGACTTTCTCAAAAATGAGTAAAGTCATCAACAAGATATTCTTCATAATTAAATAAAAAGAGCTTGCCTTGAAATTGATGCCTGACTTGTGTTCCTGCCACCTGGTCCGGTAGTAAATCGATATCGGGATAAAAAAAGTCAACAAAACAAAGGCCTGAACCACCCGATGCAGGTGTTTCCCTCGCCAACAGTGCAAAGAGCAGTCAAAATAAAAAAAAGAGGACTTGAAACTATCATCAGTTGACTGTTCACAGCTTAAAATACTGAAAAGTCCTGAAATAACCGGAATAAACAAATAATTCGCGATGATAGGAGTGACAAATTCAAGGAAATTCTTGACTTTTCTATGCAAAAACCTACAAATTTTCAAATGAGACAAAAAAAACAGCAGTACCCAGAAATACCCTGAAAAAATGAGCAGGTAAAAGGCCATCCAGTACCTTTCATTGCGAAAGTGGCTGCTTTTCGTGAACTTCAGTGATAAAAGATCTGAAAGATTCGATAGAAACGAGCTGAACTGGCCTGTAGTAGGTCCGATCGAGAGAACCTGAAAGCTTTCAATGAAAACGAACCAAAACATAATCAAATCTTCCAACTGCGGCACTTTTTTCGAGTCAAGCATTTCAAAGGGTTTTCTAGGCAATTTGCTGACATCATAAAGAACAAGACACACAACGACTATGAAGACCAAAACAAAAACCGTGACTTGCAAGGTAAAAGACCTCGTTGAAAACTTGACCTGGCCTTCAGGGAACCCGCAGTCCAAATACATAACTTTCATATCATCAGGAAAGCTCCCCGAGGCCCAGACTGGAGTTTTAAGGACTTTAAAGTAAACACTGCTCAGAGGGTCGACTACCCCGACAGGCTCGGTTTTCCACTGAGTCTTGTCTTGGAAGTAGTTGTAAATGAAAAAGTAAATCAGGTTCCGATTGTTCGACCCACTGTCAAAGTTGACGGTTCCTGAAGTTCCTAAGAACCTGATGCTGCTTAACTGTTGCATGAAAAGCTTCGGGTCTTCTGGGCTTTGTCCTTGGAAGATCATCAGTTGTGATGTGTAGGCGATTGATAAGACTGCGTCGATGTAGAAACTTGGAACAGGGGCGTCGATTGAAGAAGGACTTTTCAAGTACTTTGAACGAACTTCTTCGCCGTAGTCGCCGACCCATGCTGCGTTCGAGATGGAAAAGGACCCATGAAGTAACTCAGCTCTTTTTTCAGCTGAGCCGGAAGCAAGGAAGACTGAAGGACCTGTTAAAGTAAAGAGCACGACCTGGATGTCTCCTCTTCTAATGCCGTAATCGTAAACCGCTTCCAAAAAGAGGAAAGGTGACGGGTCTGACATGGCTAAAACAAAGATATTGCAGTTAGTTTTCACAGCATTTTCAATGTTTTCTCTGTAGTTCTGTGAGTTGGAAGAGTTGATTAAATAATCGATTTTTCTGTACTTCTCGTCATTCACTATCTGGTATCTGCTGTTTTTCTGCTCTTCGACCAACACAGATGAAATCATTTCGCCGAAAGGTTCATTTGAGTAAAAAAGGACAATGTTCTGCCAGCCCATGATGTAGAAGATCCTGGTGTAAACATGGGAAATGAACTCGATTGAAGAACACATTCTTTTAAAATTCGGAAATAAACTCGAGTTCGAAAGAGCTGCAGTCGACCCGAAGCCCGAGATAAACGGCGTGGAAAGTCCTAAAGTTTTAAATTGATTCAAAACTGGAATCGTGATTGAATAAAGAGTCGGGATGTACGCCACTCCTAGTTTCGAAGACAACGACACAAAACAAGACCTGCTGAAGGACTCGTTGAAGATGTTCACCCCGCAGTTCACGTCTTTGAATAGTGAAAGGTCGTGATGGGGAAGGAGGGTCAATAAAGAGTTGATGTAGGACACGCTGAATATTGTCCCTGTTTGAAACTTGGAGTTTTGAAAGGATTCTTTGTACCCAGGCGGGTTCTGGCTGCCTGTATTTGCAGAAAACTCGATCAAGGGCTTGTTTAGGATCACTCGAGTTTCTTCAGTGAAGTACCTGAAAGTTCTGAGTTGCTGAAAAGTCCCGTTGTTGATCGTTGCAACATTCTGGATACTTTCATTGAAATTTGCAAGGGCATAAGAGCAGTTTGGCTGAAATGAGCTAAACTTCTTGAATATCTGGTATTTGTTGTTAGTTTCTTTTATCGTTTCGAGAAAAACTGTTAAAGCATTTATGAAGTAATCGTTTCTTGATTTGGATTCAAGAACTGACTCGTGGACCAGCACAAAAGAACCAGTTCGGGTCATCTGATAGATGCACTCGTCGAAGTACAGGGATAAGCTCCATTGTTTTTCGAGGTGAAGGTCTTTTAGCACGTTTTCAAAGGTGCTGCAAGGAATTTTATTGTTTAATATCAGGTAGTTCATAAGACCTTCGGATTTTAAAGTCTTTCCAACTACTTTTTTAATGTTTTCGAAAGATTCTCCTTCTTTTAGATTTGCTTGAAACACTGGACGGAATAATGAATTTATCAGATTATTCAGAATTTTCAAGTTACTGTCGGAAATTTCCCATAAAACTGCTGGCTTTTTTATTGAAAAGTAGGAAAATACTGAAAAAATTGAAGAATATTTGCAGGATTTCTCTGGGAATGTGTAAAATACCCATGGCAAGGATTTACCTTCGCCTAAGATTATCACTGGGGTTTGATAGGTCTCTGCGAAGGTCTCAAACAGTTGATGGTAAATGTCTTTGAAGCTGATGTCGATTATAAATAAAGTATCAATTAATTGGATAAGTGTTAGTTCTGAGAATTTTTCTATAATTATTGTCTCAAAGTTAATCCGAGATGATAAAAGATTAGAAAATTCAAAGTTTTCATCACTTTTTTCTCCAAATACTATAACTTGACATTCAATTTGTTTGATGAGTGAAATATGATACATGAAGAGTAATATGATCATGTTTTGTTTCATTAATATAACCAAATATTAAAAGAGATACCAACATAATTGTTTGAACTACAAGAACTATACCTAATGCAATAAAATTAACTAAACGATGAGAAAATATAAACTGGCAAATGAAAATCACTTAACCATTAAAACCCCTTGGTAAATCTTTATTATCTGTACTTCATCACCAATTATAGAAAGGAAATGATATTAGGATATAGAAAAATTAATAGTTTGAATTGAAGATTAATCTTAGACAAAATCATATTTAATTAAAAATCATCAATCAATGTTTAAGAATTTAACCATAATATTTGCTATTCTTTTTCTAAAAATGATTTTTTCTCATATGAATACTTTGATTTACTCACAACTGAGAGAATTCGAACTAAAATTACTCATTTTTCTTAAGAGTTTTTGTTAGAATATTCGTTAGAAATGTTAAATTAGAAAATCGATTATAATAATGATTTAATTGAACTATTTTGATAGACTGAAAAAAAATAGTCCGAATTATCATAATAAATATTCAATCTTCACAACTTTCAGGATTAAAAATTTTTGTCGAATTGAAATAACGTCAAAATATCACAACTTACACTTCAGTGACTTTAAAATATATTATCTATCAAAAATTACATTGAATTTATTTTCAAAGTCCTTGAAATTCTGAATAATTTGACATACTATCCTGGAGAATAATTAAAATAGGGCAAAAGTTATCTCTCTATCATATAAAATGGTTACTGTGAAGTTGATTTAGGCTTATATAAGTCTCGCCAACTCTCAAGAGTGCCCAGAATATGGTTGCAGCGACCCCATCAATTAATCCCCTGCCTGCTCATACCTAGAGAATAGCACTGTATTGGTTTCGTCTTGCGACCTTGGATTAGCATGCGAAGTGGAAAATACCACAGGAAACTGTGTGCCTTACCCTTTGCCATCTCGATATCCAGGAGAGTATTGCTCTAAGAATTCTGATTGCAAATCAGGGAAGTGTCAAGGTGTTTGCCAAGGTAGATCTAAAGGGGAAAATTGCATTTCTTCAGATGATTGCTCCCCAAGTCTTTATTGTTCAGATGGAATCTGCACATTACAAAAAGATTATAATTCACCTTGTCAAAATACAACTGAATGTCGTAACTCAGCATTATGTGACTATGGTGTATGTGTTAGAATGTTCAGCATTGGTAACGGATATAAGACAACCATTCGCTGGAGCCCTAACTTTTATCCAGCTTGCAGTAGTGGATATGCACAATCTATTAGGGGTTCTTATTATTGTGCTATTGCACCCATGACTAACTCAAGTAATACAAGTTGCTCAGCTGGAAGTAATTGTATAGCTATGGGTGGTAGAGATTCAAAACCTTGCCAATGTACTACTCTTTCAAATTACACAATGTGCCCTTTGTTCGAAGGAGACTAAATAGTTGTCAACATGATTTATTCATGGAAATTCCTTTATTATATAACCGATGATAATGTTTGCCACACTTCGAATAGATTCAGTTATGAGTGCTTTATAAAATTCAAAAACATTCCTTTGTTTACCGATTTTCTAGTATTTAGTAAATATTATCAATTGTATTTCAATGATTCATATACCAAAAATGTAGGACCTGATTGTGTAGTCAAAAGCATAATACCTGACTATGTTAATACTGTAATGCAACTTAGCACATATAATTCTTGCCCTGTATACAGTATCATCCCTCAACAAAATCAAGGACAATGTGTCATTCATGATACAAACATTTATAATTCATTACTTGCGACTTCGAATTTGATCTATTCCTGCAACACTTCAGCCGTTTGCAACCCAACTATTGGCGCAAGTAGTAATTGCACTTTGATTGAAAAAAAACTGAAATTACCAGGACAGAATTGCACATTGGCAACTGACTGTCTTTCTTCAAGTTGCATTGGTAACAAATGTCAAGGTACAGGCTTAGAGGGAGCTTGCGATTCGAACAGTGACTGTAATGTTGATTTATATTGTGACCTGATTTCCTTAAAGTGTAAACCAGTTCAAAATATTGAAGGCCTATTCTGTAATTTAACTATTCCCTGTGCATCTAACATGCTGTGCGATCAAGGAATCTGCACAAAACTCTTTTCAAAACGAATTGGGATGAAGACTGGTTTATATTACGACGGGCTTGCAGTTGCATGCATCAGTGGTTTTGCTGTTAAAACATCCAAAAACCAATATTCATGTGAGCTTGCCCCGATTTCACGTGGAAAGCCTTATACTTATTGTTATAAGGATAATTATGTTTCTTGTAGTGATACTTCTTCAAAATATATCAAGCCTTGTGTTTGTGGTTTCAAGGGTGTAGGAATATGTTTACCATTTGAAGGTGACTCTAATTTGCAGACAGCTATTATAAATTACAATAAAATCAGTGAGGTTACTTGCAATTTGCAACTTAGTTTCACAGCGAGTTGTTTTGAAGGCTCATTGATAAATAGTTTGCATTATTATTACTACTATACTAACTTCACTCAGTATCAAAACTACTCGTTTTTCAAAACTGACTTTGATCAGCAAGTTTTTGATACTTACTTCTCTGATTATAATTATGCAATAGTTCAAATCAAAAATATTTTAGATATCATTAATCCAAATGATGAGAGTAGCAGTAGTAGTAGCAGTAGTAGTAGCAGCTATAGTAGTAGCAGTAGTAGTAGCAGTAGTAGTAGCAGTAGTAGTAGCAGCAGTAGCAGCAGTAGTAGTAGCAGTAGTTTTGGATTAGCGAAGACTGTAGCATTGATTGGATTAGTCATAATTAGTATCTAGGAATTAGTTATTAAGAAGTTGGTTGAATCTGATATTAAATTTATTTATTAATATCTATCTTAAAGAATCTTTATAAATAATTAAATCATTCGAGCAATTTATAAAATTATATCATCGAATAATTTAGCTATAATAAAATTTAGAATAAAAGGCGCTGCAGAAAGTGGATATAGTCGGGAATAAAAGTTTAAACACTTTATCTAACGTTTTATGATTTACCTAATTAGGCTAAAAACTTTAATTTTAATCTAATTTGTATTTAATAAATTTGATATTAAGTTTAGTGGTCCAAAGATGAGAATACAAAATTATCAGGTTAAACTGGTTGAAAAGAGTAAATTCTTTAATATTTCGCTTGTTGTTATGGTCTGATTCGGCTAAGTATCGCTATACTATAAATGTGGATTTTAGTCATTTATAAGTTGATAGGTACAAGGATCACTGGATTGGAAATTTTTTCTTGATGCTAGCCTCGAGTATTTTTTGATGAGCGGATCATTAAAGAAATCATTCTGAAAAAGGCAATACTTTAGCGGTGTAATAAAAAATTCAAGAAAATACTTCAAGCTGAATAGAGATCAATTTTCTTCTCAATCTCAAAGTAAATAGCAAGGCTCTTAACCTCGATGATGAAGCTCCAGGTAATGAGTGGCAAGGGAACATAATTTATACTGAAATAAGACAAGAACTTACTGATCCTGTATTTTTTTTAAGAATGAAAAAGAAAATAAGATAGACTTCAAGATTACTAAAGTTCAAAAAGCTTGGAATAAAAAATATCAAGAGTGGAAAATAAATATTTTAATAAGAGAATAAGATAATATTTATTGAAACAACTCAAAGACTATTTACTTGTAAAATCACGAATAAATCGATTGAGAATGATAGTTTTATTTTGAAAAGCTGTCATTCTCCTCACATCAACTCAAACAAACCCTCATGATAACCATTTGTGATAACCTGTAAAAATTTCTTTAAATACTAACCAAATGTCTTAATTCTAAGTCCACACTAAATCCACTATATAAAAATTTAATTTCTTAAGTAATTGTAACACTACTAATAATTTTGAGAGACTTTATGCTCATACTAATATATAAATATCCTTTTTGGGCAACTATCCACAACTAAGAATAATTAAAGTCAACTAACTACTTCATTTCAAGAATAAAACAACTGATGGCAAAATACAATTATTAATATATAGAATTATCCAAATAGCATTGTATTTAAACTAATAATTTTATTACAAGAATTATTTAGATTATCTAATGAGTTAAAATCTTTTAAAACACATTTATGAGTCAAAGAGTCCAATACTTTAATAATTTGCTTCATCATCCTCTATTTAGATGCCTAAAATTGTTAAGACATATTTATACAGCTAATTAAATATGATAGATAATTTATTATAATAATAATATGTTATCAGATTCAAGAATTCTTCTCATTGTTGTCACTGTCTCAGCGTTCCGAGTTTACTGCGGTCAAAATATTAACTTTGAACTATCTCCCAATTTAACATATAACATCAGCATCGATTTTATCCCAGAGGAACCCTTTTTCATAATCGGACAAAAAGACAAAAATGCTTCAATGGTATTCAATTCAGTAGCGAGAATCTTATTGAAAAACTTCGAAATTTACTCTCTTTCTTCATATGAAAATCAGCTCCCT